>PVIY010051445.1:0-15676 GCA_004026745.1 Myrmecophaga tridactyla
GAGATCTTCATTAGAGTGTCCAGCCTGCAGTTTCCAAGCCCCACAGTCATGTAAGCCAATTACTGTAATAAATCTTACAATGTTTACATTATCCATCTCTATGTATCATCCATCCATCCATCCATCCACCCATGTATCTATCTATCTATCTATCTATCTATCTATCTATCTATCTATCTATCTATCTATCTATCTATCTATCTATCTACCTATCTATCTATCTATCTAATCTCCTCTCCATTTCCTTAGGGAACCCTGATCAATACAGGGCCTTCACAGATGTAATGAAGTCAAGGATCTCGAGATGAGGTCTCCTTGATTTCCTAGGTGGGTTCTAAATCCAGAGATGTGTCTTTATAAGAGACAGAAGAGGAGAGACCCAGAGACACAGGAGAAGGCCAGGTGAGGATGGAGGTAGAAAGTGAAGTAATATTGCTGGAAGCCAAGGAATGTCTAGAGCCAGGAGAAGCTGTGAGAGACCAGGAGAGATTCTTCCCTGAAGCCTTTGGAGGGGAGCATGACCCCACTGACATCTTGATTTCATACTTCTGGCTTCTAGAACCATGAGAGAACACATTACTGTTGTTTTAAACCCCCCAGTTTGTGATAATCTGTTACAGCAGCCTCAAGCAACTAATATACCTAGGCATATATATATATTTTTAAGTCTCTCCAGGTGATTGCAATGTGAAGCCTAGAAGGAGAACCCTGACTTGTATTGTACACACGCAGCCAAATTGCAGACAACTCTATTTGTAAGGATGCTAAAGAGTCAGCCTCTAAAGAAGAGGTCAGATTGACCCTTGAGCTGACCTGCAGAGGGTCAGCTACTGCTCGTCGTTGGGAACTCTCCATGCCATTCACCTGCAGTTCCATTTTGAATCTATTCCTGCATCCCAACTTGCAGGAAGCTTTGGGTCTTACAAGACAAAGTAGTAAAAGCTACCACAGGGATTGGCGTCTCAGAGAATGAACTCAGTAGCACACTGGAAGTTTCACACACCATATCTAGCATCCAGCTCAGCTGTGGGACTAAGCTATATTTGCAATTGCAAAGCAAGTTTTAAAGAGAATCACCTGGTTTGGGTTTTGGTTGTGTCTTCCAGTGAGGACATGGGAGCAATCAAATAGAGACAATCAACTTCTAGTTAAGGATTTTGCTTATCTATACAAATTTACAAGCACATATGCCAAATGTTGAAAGTCAGCCATTTGGGAAAACAATATTTTTTTAATTAGGGAATTTGTTTACTAATCATAATACAGCCATCTGTTATATTCCAAAGAATAGTTGGCTCAAATCACATGTCCCTTTATTCTGGGCAATCTTTTAAAGTGTCTGAGTTTAAGTCACAACTACTGAAGTTTCATCTCTGATCATGACTTCCCTTATTAGAGGATTTTAAATATTTTAGCATTTGCTACCAAAAATGAAACACATTTTAGACTCTAATCCAAATACACCTACCACTTTTATCTGTCGCTGGACCCAGGGGCGCCTTACTTGCAATGTCACTTTCTTCAGGATTTTTTTTTTTACCAGGGTTAATGTCCCTCTCTCCTACCCATCTCTCTCTGCCCAGCTTTCCATGCTTCAAAGCCTCAAAATATGACATTTATGTCATAAATGTCTTTTAACCTTCCATTCAAATGTAGCCTTCAAGTTCCCTGATACTCCAAGGCACTCAACCATCTTTAATGCTTCTCGATTGTATTAAACATACTCAATACTTGTCTGAAGTCCTTTTTGGACTGTAAGACTGTGAGTTTAGACCATAAACCTATTTGCATCCTACCATGGCTATATCAGGTCAAGGCATGTCTGCAAAAAAACATATGTTGAGTTCCACACACGAATGTGTGTTCTCCATCTACCATCTCTTGTGAGCACAGAACAATGACATGATGCAATGTTTTACCAGGTTTTTCCAGGTAAGATTATGGACCAAGTTGTGTCCAGTGGATGCTCTTCTTACATTGAAGTCTCTTTTTTGTCCTGGGTCTTAGTTTCCCCAATTCGTGCACTGAGGCACGCAGTCCAAATGAGCATATTTATATAATTTCATCAGACACTTATTTATTTAGCACAGCAATGCCCAACCAAAGACCACTCTGGCCCCAGGGACACTATTTAGTTCTTTTTGTTGTCACAACTAGGTGTTTGTATGTTGGCTCTAGTGAGTGGAATCCAGGGGTGTTGTTCTACATCCTACAATGCACAGGGCAGCCCCCAACCCAGAAAATTATTCTGACCTAATCGTCAATAGTAGAGTTTGAGAAACAATGCATCAGTATCAAAGACTCTATCTGCTGCCTATCTATATGTCTATATTTCATCTATCCATCGATATCTACCTATCTATCATCTACCTACCTACCTATCTATCTATCTATCTATCTATCTATCTATCTATCTATCTATCTATCTATCTGTCTGTCTATCTATCTATATCTCCATGTACCTTTGTCTCTCTATCTTTATCTCTATATACCTTTATCTATTGCTCTATCTATCCATTTATTTATCTATCTACTTATCTATATCTATATCCATCCATCCATCTATCTATATTTATATCTATCTATCTATCTTGTCTATCTTCTATCTTTATATCTATCCACCTGTCTGTTCGTCTGTCTATGTTCTCAACTAGGGTAATTCTGCCACACACACACCCCCTCCAGGGGCACACTAGGTGATGTCTGAAGATATTTTTGTGGTCATGCCTTGAGGAAGGGATGTAAAGACATCTAATGTGTGCAGTCTAGCGATACTTGTCAACATCTTACAATGCCCAGGATGCTGTCAACAACCAAGCACCTTCTAGTGCCAAATGCTGACAGCGCTGAGGCTGAGAAGCCCTGGTCTAGCTAAGTTGTCGTCTGTTGAACAGGAGCTCCTCAACAAGCAGAATTTCCCACCATATTTCAGTATTTCAAGGACCTCTCCTGATATCCAGATCATTGTAAGGGCTGAGCAGAGATTGTTCAGCGAATGAATGGGTTAATAAATAAGAGAGAGTCTGGGCTTCCCATAAAGTCATGCAAAAACATTCTTTTGTTTCAGTGATAGCATTCTCTAATTATGGGGACTGTTTCTTACAATGCTGACCATCATGTTCTTTCCAAATATTTACCAGTTAAGGTAAATTAATTAAGTTAATTGCAATTAAGTTAATTGCTTTTATTCTTCCCCTCAGAAAATGCCAAAGAAGGGCAGTTTTTCATATTTAAGGAATGCTAGTACATGCACTCTGAAATGTTTCTCTGCCAAAAAAAATTTCCTGAAAGATTTCCTGTGGCCACGCTTTTCAATTTTTCAAGCTGTCGTGCTTAAAATTGGAACTGTCAGCAAACTTGGACCTAAGGGGCGGACCCTTTCCTGTCTGTAAAATATGTCACTCGACCTACTGCCTTTGACTCAGTTTATTATCTATTTTTAAAAATTGTAGAGAATGGAATCATTGACATGTGGCTGAGATAAGCAGTGTTTCATGCACTCTGCATTAAACCCAGATTTGTCTGAAATTCTTTTGCACTTCAAAAATTCTTGTCGTCACTGACATGCTATTTGGAAAATATTATTTTATTATCAAATATACAGCCTATTGACCTTAAAAATACAGTAAAGCAGTCACAGAAATAACAAATTTCCTACTATCTGTGCCCACAGAGTGAATTGTGGTGGGGAAGGGGCTGCCACAGAGGGCTGTGGTAGACCAGATGACCAGCTCCAATGCTGCAGAAAAAGCTTGCAGGCCCACCTAGGAAGATTCTTGCAGTACCATTCTTGCAAGCATCAGCTTTCTGCTTCCCCTCCTGTCCTCTACCCCTGACCACAGTTCCCAAGATAAACTTTACACACAAGCAAATCCATCATCCTGGACTCCCCTGCTGCTGGGTTACTGAACTGGAAGGTGGGCGGGGAGGAAATTAAAAAAAATAAGTGCATTTTCCATGCCTGCTTGTAATGTATCCAAGTCTTGTAAAGACCAATAATTTATTATTTTTAATGAGACAGAGGGTATAGTCTCATAGTCTGATTAGAGAGAAAAAAACTATGTATAACAATATATAAAAAAAGTAAGTTCCCGGAAGAAAGACTTCTTTCATATAAAGTGGTAGGCATGATGTAGGAAACCATGCATTACAAATGGACCGCTCTGGTTTTAAACCTTTGCATGAAAAACTGGAGTTTTGAAGTGACAGAGGGAATAACTGAAAGATTAGTACTCATTCTAGGGCATCCTAGCGTGTCAAAACTGCAGCGAATTAACTAGGTGAAGCAACTTCCGTGTGGATGGAAGGCACTTTTAATCTCAATAGTATATTTTCTGTGAATGCTTCTTAGGTGCACTGATAAAACGCCTCAAGGCAGTGGAGTAGCACTTGTTAAGCAGAAATTGCACTTTGATTCTCGGGTACGTGTAATGCCAGATGAGAACACATCATATTCTGTAAACATGTAAAGAAGTTCCAGAGAGGCTGACTCTTTATTATTGTGTCTCTATCACTTTCTTTTGGCCAAGAAGCAAAGTTCACGGTCATCTGCAACTTGAAACCTACCCTGGGCCACCCTATCACAAACTTGACAAATTGATGTAGAGCTGATGCCCAGCCCTGGCTTTCCTTACAAATGACGCTTTGTTTTCCTTTCCTAAGCAGTGACTTTGGAGTCCACACTGTCCAGGAAGCATTTCAGTAGACATGGATGTAAGTTGTTTTTGAGTCACTGCCCAAGATGTTTTTCGCTGTACACTTGTAGAATCCTGCATCTCTCTGCGTGACGTGCTGGAGGGTTAACGATCCCTGTGGGTGAAGGAATTTGTTTCCGTAGAGTCGCGCCTGTGCTCCGGCAGTCAGGTGTGATTTGTCTGGCAGCTCCCAAGTGATGTCTGCTTTGGGAATGCCCATCACCATGCAATTCATTTTCACGGTGCCCCCAGGCCGGGTGTAAACGACGGGCATGGGCTCACTCGTGATGCGGGGAGGGTATGCTATCACGATGACTGGGATGCTGTTAAAGGACGGGCCAAACTCGGTCTCCAGTTTGCACTTGTAGGTGCCCCGGTCAAACACTGACGCCTCACGCACAGTGAGGGTGCCATTCTCCAAAAGGGAAAAGCGTCCGGCTGTCTGGGGAGCCTCCAGGACCATGCCGCTGGGGAGCGTCCAGGAGATACGTGGCTGCCGACCGCTAGGAATGCCGCAGTGGAGGTGCAACGTCTCGCCATTGATAATGCTGATCAGGTTATGGTACTGGTTGGTCATTTCGGGTTTCAGCCCCACCTTCAGAGACACGAGCCTCTCCGAATGGCCAGCAGAGTTGCGGGCCACGCAGCGGTAAGCCCCTGCGTCTGCAGAGGACAGGCTGCTGATGTGCAGCATGCCATCCTTTTTGTGGTAGAACCTCTGCAGCTGCTTGCCACTCGGGAGCTCTGTCCCATTGGGAAGGAGCCACAGAAGCGTGGGTGGTGGGGTCCCCATGGCCGAGCAGTTGAGACTGATGGTGTGTCCCGCCATGGCAGTGATCTTCTCATTGACTGGGTCGTGGAAGACAGGCTTCTCCACCGGATCCAAGACGGTGAGTTGGACAATGAGCCTGGCTTCACCTCCCTCGTTCCGTGTGATGCACACCAGCTGTTCCGAGTCGCTCTTTCTCAGGCTCCTGATGTCCAGCGTGCCGTTGGGATGGACGGTAATCCGATTTCCATAGTATGGGGCCGGCAGAACCACGCCCTCGGGAAAAGCCCAGAGAACCCTTGGCTTCGGGATGCCTTCTGCTCTGCAGTCGATGAGTTTCCGAGTGCCTCCGGAAGCTATCTCCCGCACGGTGGTGATGGCATTGGGGTTTCCATTGATTGTGGGTGCCTGGACATTGACGTGGATCCAGACAATTTTTCTGTCCTCCCCTGCACTGTTTCTGACCACGCAGGTATAGTTGCCACTGTCCGACCGCTGGGCCTTTTGAATCAAGAGGGTGCCATCTTGGTAGACTTGGTACTTGTCAGAGGAGGTGGGGATCAGCCTGTTGGCTGGAGAAAGCCAAGTCACCCTTGGCGTGGGCTCCCCTTTGGCCTCACATGCCACGGTGACCACATCTCCATAGGGGACGTGGACAATGGAGTACGTCTTGTTCCGGATGGTGGTTGGCTCTGTCACCACCTTCACATGTACCCTCATTTCGTCTTTCCCGAGCTGGTTTTTGGCAAAGCAGGTGTAGTCTCCTTCTTCTCTCATCCCCACTTCATTAAAGTAGAGCGTTCCGTTGTTGAAGACCACATACCGCTTGGTCCGCCCCCCGCTGTCGTCCGACTGCATGAAAGGGTTGACCAGACTTCCATCCGGAAGGCTCCAGGAGATGTCGGGATCGGGCAGCCCTGAAGCCACACAGTCCACTTTCAGATCGCCACCATAGAAGACTCTGTGGTCGTTCTCCTCCTTGTGCTCGATCTTGGCAGGTTTCATCATCACATTCACCTTCAGTCTCACATAATCATCTCCAATTTTGTTCCGGGCCACACACAGATAATCCCCAGCATCTTTGTCTGTGACAGACTTCACCATCAAGGTCCCATTGGTGAACACTTTGATTCTGGGATCAAAGCTAAGGGAGAAAAATACAAGGAATAAGAGGTTAGTCTCCCAAGCGCTCTGCCTGGCGGTGGGTCCCTGGAACGAAACAGAAACATGTGGCTCTGAGAAATATCAGCACACACTACTGCAGAATGTCAGATGGGTTCTGTGGCCTGGAGGGAATTGTGTCCAAATGCTAAAGTGATTTACTGCAAATAAGAACGGCCTGTTGGAGCCCACCCTTAGGCTGGGTCTAGCCATGGAACTAAGGACTGGAAATGCAGTCACAGATGTCCACCCTGGCAGTAGGAGAGCATGTGGATCAAGCATTTGATGTGGGACTCAGTGTACATTCAGCTTATTGTAAATGTAAAATATCACAGTCATGGAAAGGCTGAATCCAAGGTAACTTCATGAAGTTCTTCTCGAAGAAAATAATTTAAATACCGTTTTTACTCTGGACACACTTTTAGTGAGGTTGTATCCCATTATGAAGCAGGAGACATCAAAGCAGCATGACACTTACCAGCTAAAACCCCAATGCTAGCTTTCTATTACTCCACTTGAAATGATAAACATTGAACCTAAACCCAAGACTCTCTGAGTTAATATTGATGAAAGTTTTCAGTGAAAGGGGCAACATGAAAAGAATGATAGGAAGATGTTCAGTATGTATGTGACATTTTTATAAATACTGGTGTGTCCTAGGGCCATTCAGAGCTAAAATTTTGAGTCATGTGCTAAAAAGATTCAGGAGTATCCAGATTGAAACATCTCCATTACATACAAAGCATAATGGTGGCATTCAAGGATCCTTGAATTTTCATCCCTAAATATTTCCTAAATACCTTGTTATTCCAATGGCATTTATAAAACTATGTCGTTGACCTAAGGAGGGGGAACTCTATCTATGATTGAATTCAACCTATTATTAATAAAAGCAATCGCTAACAATGACCAAATAAACTGTTTTGCTGGTCATGCATGAGAACTGGGGCAAGATAACTTACTAGAGCATTTGATAGTTGGAGAGAAGTTGAAGATATTTTTACGTGCTTGGTATTTTAAATCCAAAACTTACTGCAGTAGCATGTGTCTGAAAACATTGTGAAACTTCCACAGCCATGATTCCTAAACCCGGTTGTAATCAGAATGAACCTAGCAGCTCTGAAAAGCATACATGCTTTTAATCTGGGATTAATCCTCCAGAGGCAAAGCTCCAATAGCTGCATGTTTAAATAGCCCCAATGTGTAGTGAGATGAAGGGTCCCCCTCTTTTATACAACTCATGTGGGTTGTTTAATTACACATCTTAAAGGATTTAGTTGGTCAGAGTTTAGTAAGACTATAGCTACAGAGTTGATAATGGAAGGATTTATGATTTATGTGGAGATACTAACGGGATGGGTAAAACCCATAACGGAAGAACATTCTTTTCATCTTCTGCATTCCACATCCCATCAGCCATGTCAACACCCACTGGAAATAGCTGTTAAAATGGAAGCATGCCTGCTGAGCTGGCAGGTATACAGGGGTAAACCGAACGGAGAGTATTTTGGATCGATTAATCAACATACAATGGACACAATCCAGGTACCCAAATTTAAAATTCATGCTAGGGGAAAGCATCTTATCAGTTTGCCTACACTCCTATCCATAGCACCACGGACAATTCATTGATTCCATCTTCTCAACCTTTGTCTCCTTCCTCTAGTTTTTGAAACACTTATTAAGGAGTTGTTGGCTCTTCTGTATCTCGCCCAAAATTTCTTCACCTAGGCACTAGAGATACTTGAGATAGATCCTTTTCAGGAAGCGTGGGGGATCATCCAGTGCATTGTAGGGTTTTGAGTCGCAAACCTGGTCTCTATTAGATGCCACTAGCACCCCAGCTCCTGTTCTGACAACTAAAAGCGTCTCCAGACATTGTCCCATTTCTACTGGGAGGCAGAACTGCCCCCTTGTCTGGGAAACTGGCCTTTCTCAATTTATATATCTCCAAACCTGCATCCACTCACCAAGGACCCCTGTTTCTCATTTTTACTGCCATGTCCCTAGCACCTAGAAGAGTGGTCCATGCACCCAGGAGGGGCTTAGAAAACATTATTGGATAACCGAATAAATGCATGAAGCCAAATAGATAAGGGTTTCTCAGCCTCGGCTGTATTTATATTTGGAGCTGGATAATTCCTTGTTGTGGGGAAACATCGTGTGCATTGTAGGATGTTGAATTAATAAGCATGTCTGGTTTCTATCCAATCAATGCCAGGATCAAGCACCTTCCTCACCATTTGTGAGAAGCAAAATTGTTTCCAGACTTTGCCAAGTGTCTGCTATATATCTGGGCAATGACGGGCTTGATTAGATGGTGACGTTTTCATAAGCAAAATGTATTTTTACAATTCCACATGCACGATCCTCGTGCTGTCATAATACCTGAAAAGTTTTTTTCGTCCTTTCATTCGAATGCAAATGTAATTTTTGAATAAGGTCTGAACGTTCTACCTACTGAAATTTGTTAAGGGAAATAGAAGACAACCTAAATTGTTTTATCTAATATCATCATTTAAAATACAGTTACAATATAATTATCAAACCAAAAGTTATTTGGCTTCTTTTCTTAGGGGAAGAAGGGAGGAGAGGACAAAGAATTTGTTCTGATCTCCGTTTACCAACACAAGATTTTTACTGTGTGAAAAAAAAATCCCCATCTGGCATTATAGTGGGGGGATCAAGGGCTGTGTGAACTAGGAGTTATGTTCTTTTCTGCTCCGCCACATGAAAAGGTGTCCTAGGACTTTCCCAACACATGAGGGCAGGGAGAGCGCCATTGGAAATGATAAAAGTTGGCCCTAAGCCCAGGACCTTCTGAGTTCCTATTTACAAAAGATTTTCAGTTAAAGGGGCAACAGGGAAAGAATGACAGAGGACCTTTTTATAAATGCTGGTGTCTCCTGAAGCCCTTTGGAAGCAATGTTTTCAGTAACTTGGTGAAAAGATTTGGGGGCTTCTAACTTCAAAACTGCCATTACAACGGTGGCATTGGGGTACTGAGTTTCTCATCCTTAAATATACCCTAAACACCGTGGCATTTCCAGAACAAAGGGGAAAGGATAAAACAAGTCTACCTGTGATTGCGCCCCACCTGACTTTTGCTAATAGAAGCACCTGCTAAAGAATGCCCGGGGAAACTGAGGCCTGAGCACGGGGGACGCGTACCTGAAGAGTGGGTCCATCACACGCTTGGAGGGCAGCCTCCACACAATGCGCGGCCAGGGGTCCCCCGACGCGCTGCACTGCAGCCTCAGGAGCCCGCCGTACCTGACGTCGGTGCGCAGCGGAGACGTGCTGGTGATGCGCGCATTGGCTGCTGCGCGCTGCACCGCCAGCTGCACCGTCCTGCGCGCGGAGCCCACCAGGTTGGCTGCCACGCACTCGTAGCGGCCGCTGTCCTTGGGCGCGAGGTTGCGGATGTAGAGTGTCCCGTTGGGGAAGACAAACAGGTTCCCGCGGAGGAATTGCGAGGGCAGGATGTGGACGCCGTCGGGAAGCACCCAGCGCACGGCGGGCAGGGGCGCGGCCTTGGCGGTGCAGTGGACATGGATGCTGAGGCCGGGCGGCAGCGTGATGTTTTCCTGCCTCTCCTGGTGGATGACGGGAGGCAGGGCGGCCACGTGGAGGCGGATGGCCAGGCTGTCCGCGCCCGCGGCGTTGCTGGCCACGCACTGGTAGACGCCTCTGTCCAAGAAGGACGCGTTCTTGATGGACAGGGTTCGGTTTTCGTGCAGCGTGATGCGGCCCTCCACGGGGGACACGTTCTGCCACACCGTCCTGTCGGGGAAAATCCAGGAAATCTGGGGGACAGGGGTCCCCTTGGCCAGGCACTCCATGGCGATGGTGTCTCCCAGGTAAATGGTGACATCCTGATAATGGGAGGCAAGGATTTGGGGGTGTTGCGCCATCACGGATAAAAGGACCAACATCTGGTCCACTCCGTGCAGATTCTTGGCCGTGCATACGTACTGTCCCCGGTCCTGGACCTGGACTTTTCGGATGACAAAAGTCCCATTCTTTAGGACCTCAAACCGCTGTATCTTCATGTTGGGTGTCATGAGAGCCCCTGGAAGTAAAGAACAGAGAAAATCAGGTTCTGCCTGAACTGCTCCCTTCCGATAAGAACTACATGTGTCTTCTCCATGGAATAACCCAATTCTCCTCTTTATGTCCAAGGCAGCAAAAGCCAAGACCTGTTTCTGCCCTCAAACTGTGGAAGACAGAAAGCTTTGTTTCAACCCTTTTCATGGAACTTGACTGCTGTTTTTGGAATCAGGTATATGCCACTTTTGAGCAAATGGCAGCTGTCACCAGTTTTATAGAGAATCCAAGAAGTTGGCAAAGGGGCTTCCTTTAGTGAAGACGAAGCTTCCATTCACTCAGCTCCCTGGGCAGTCTGCATGGAAGCCCCAGGCTTCCTCCTTAGCCAACTGTTACCCGGCGAACCTCCTAAGTTGTCAGAGAGAGAGAGAGAGACTTATGTGTTCCTTCTCTCCCCAGTCTTGTTGAGACGAGAACTAAATCATGTTTCCACACTGCCATTGTGACATTCTACCCCAACAGCTGGGGGTGCAATTTCCTGTTCGCATCTATCCTCATGTTTCCCACCCCACAGACTCTGTCACATTCAGGGAAGACCTGGAGACCCCCGAGGTTGAGTCCTCCCTTCTCTCTTGCTGCTGGCTCATTCCTGGGACTGGGCTTCCCCTATTGCCATTCATTTAGATCTCTCCAGCTCCTTTGCCTTGTTTGCTAAAACCTTCTCTGAGATTACAGTTCTGTCTTGAATGGGGCCTTCAAACGCTAGCTCTCGAGTTACCTTCTCTACCATATTGTGGGGAACCTCCAGGGTGGAATGCTTGCTGAAATAGGGTTGCTACTCGGATATGCCAAGATCACAGCTCCCATTTCCAATATGTAGCTCAGTGGGCAGGTCACACACAAAGCACCAAATGAGACCTCCTTTGTGTGTGGGATGAACTAGCAAGTGACCACGGCCAGGACGGCTCAGACTCATGCTGTCCTTCACCCACGGAAGCCCACCTCCCTGAGGTGCAAGACGCAGTGGTGCAAGACCATTTATTTCATTTGCTTTGGAGCAGAGAGGAAACTTAGGTCCACTGAAACCTCCTGCTGAGGCAGGTATATTTATAAATGATCAACTAAAGGTTCAATAGAACAAAAGCACCATACAGCTCTATGCTACCAAACTACAGCTGGTGGGTGGATGTGAGAGTGCCATTGGGTGACTAAATGAGAAAGAACTTCTTAAGCCTAGAGCTGGCCTACAAAGGAACAGTCAGTAGTAGGAGTTGACTCCTAGAGTTGGTTAAGAAGAATCCCCCTGGACAGCTGTGCTTGACATATGAGGGGGGCATGACACAGCATTCCTTTGAAATAACAGGGGATGTGTGAAAGTCTACAGATTAGCACAAATGGTATTTCCAAGAAGAAGAATGGGTTCCTGCAAACACATAATCCATTTAAAATGAACAAGCCAACGATTTCCTCCATTTCCTACTTTAAGCAGAATCCATTACTAAATAATTTTGAAAAAACACACAACTTTGCTTGCCGAGCTGATCAAAGAAGTAAATGATAGTCCCAGGAATGGAGGTTCTGCTAACCTTGGGAATACTTGGATATTTGTGAGATAAAAGTGAGGGAAGAATATGGGTGGGCCACGGTGGCTCAGCAGGCAGAGTTCTCACCTGCCATGCCAGAGACCCGGGTTTGATTCCCAGTGCCTGTCCATGCAAAAAAAAAAAAGTAAGTGAAGAATGTACAGCGATCCCAAGTGCTGTCAGCATAAACCATTCCTGAATTATCCAAATGGAGACCAAACTAAAGCAAATGTTCTTTGATCAGAATCAAGGGCAGAAGGATGCAGGAGTGTTGAGAGAGAAGAAAAGGGAAAAGGGAGAGAGCTCATTAGGGTGGCTGTAACTTCTCAGCTTTAACTCTCTGGTATTACCTAGAAAGCATGTTGTCTTTCAGACAAAGTAGTTGGTCAACTTATGAAGGAAAGTGCTCTTCACGCATCTTGGAATTCAATGTATAGACCACATCTCAGGGTTCAAATTAAAGTAGCATCTGCCTAGATCAGGCCAAGCTCGGTTTTCCTTGGCAAGTCACTACAAGGACCAAGGGAATTTGCAGACTGCTCTTTATCTCACTCCACCCCTACAATGGGTGGAAGATGGCCTTTGAACGGGGCCCTCTTGGAGAAAGCAAGAAGCTCCTTATGGAATATTCAAAGTTCCAGGTTATTCCTTATCCAAAACATCTATTCCAAATTTCTATGACTCCACTAACATCTCCTGTCCATCCTGGCTCCCTTCTCCATGTTCCTTTAAAAAATAAAAGGCCTTGCATCTAAATTTCTCCGACTTATGTTCCCACCCCACCAACCCTTCATTTTCCCCAAAGTCTCTAATTCTGTCTAGAGTCCCTGACTTGAGTAGCTTTCCCCTATAGGAGCCCTGGTTAAAATGCAGATGTTTAAACACCTACCTGTGGAAATCTTTGTCCAGGTAATGAAAGGCTTAGGTTTCCCAGTTGCCTCGCATGGGAATGCCACATCTGTCTCTGCTGGGACGGACACAACCTGTGAGGATTTGGTGATAATTTGAGGCTTTTCCCCAGGTACCCAGAATTTGGATGCAGGCGGTCCTCCAATTGTTAAGAGTTTTGAGCTGCTCTGGTGGAAGTTTCTGGAAGACTGGCCAGCAGATGTTGCAGAAGGGATAGGGCTCCGGGTGGAATAGATTGAGGGGATATTCTGTAAATGAGTTGAGGGTGGCTGCATGGTCCTGGGAGGGTTAAGTAATGGAGGGGCTGGTGGACCAAAGTCCACATGGAAGATGCTTTGGGAATGTACCCTATTATAGGGACCTGGGTTAATTTTTCTCTCTCTTGTCACTGGGACAGGAGTTGTGGGTGTCTGTGACTTCAGGGTGACTCCTAACTGTGGGAATGCAAAGGTCCTGTTGAAGAAGAAAGGGAATCTGCCATTAGAATAATGAGGGATTCTTGAACTTTGTTGCTTCTCAACTGGGCTTCTGTGATCAGGAATCTTGTTATTTCCAAACACTTTGGAGCCGGTACTGATTCTGTCAGTTCCTTGGTCACCAAATTTACTAGGAATGCTGGGTTTGGGTCTGTGGAATGGAACAGGAATTGTAGTGGTTGTTAGTTTTGGAGTTCCAAAGTGCTTGTTCTCTGGAAAAACCCTTGGAGGATGTGCAGTTATCTCTGGTTTGTTTGTCAAGTGATGAGGTGGCTGGGAAGTCACAAAATATCCAAGGGAGCTTTGTGTGGACACAGGCGGTAGCACCGCTCTCCCCACTGGGGGTGTAGTTTTGGCAGGAACTTTAGCCGGCTGCTGGAACACTTGTATAACCTCCGCTGGGTGGTGACTATCTGGTTGTCGTGGTACACTGGTTTGGGTCTTACCATCAAGTGTTTCCTTTTGTAACTCCTGCTTTTGAGATATGTTAATTTTTTCCTGGTTGGAAGAGGGGGTTGTTAACTCATTTGGTCCCCATATATGCTGAGTTCCCTCACTTTTCACTGGGGGTGGTTTGGTTCTTGGGATTCCTACACTGTACTGGTTGGAAGAGGGGGAAGATAATTCATTTGGTCTCCATCTATGTTGAGTTCCCACACTTTTCACTGGGGGTGCTTTGGTATCTGGGATTCCCACATTGTCCTGGTTGGAAGAGGGGGTAGATAATTCATTTGGTCTCCGTATATGCTGAGTTCCCTCACTTTTCACTGGGGGTGCTTTGGTTTCTGGGATTCTCCCATAACTAGATAAATTGTTTTCCTTGGACTTCGTTGACATGTAAGATTTGCTTGAAGGGAGAGGTGTAGGTTTTGTGGTAGTTTGTGTCAACGATACAAAATCTGTGGGGGAGAATGGGGGTGCCGTTTTCTCTAATGGGGTAAGAATAGAGACGTGATCCAGTGGGGTGATGTCAGAATGAGTAGTAGCCAAGCTGCTTTCATATTGATTCTGATCACTGGTGGTTGTTTCTACCTGACTTGAGAAAGACTCAACTTTTATGTTTGAGACGGTAGCTGAAGCAGCAACTTCTTCCTGTTGAGATAGCGTAGAGATTCCAATGGAAGGTGAAAACTTAGCAGGAAAATCCAGATTATCCAATTCTTTCAAAAGAGGTGACTTTGTAATTTCCGTGGTTTCCAAAGAACTGGTAACAAGCTTATCTATCTGCAGCCTCCCAGGTAGGGATGCCTTTGGAGGATTCCAGCTCAGAGTGCCTGGAAACCATAAAGGAGAGGATTCCTTCTTAAAATCTTCCACTGTAGAGAAAACTGAGCCAGGATGTGATACAACATCAATAACTGACTCACCAGGGACTAAAGTGCTAGCTGTACAGTCATTGGCATTTGTGACACCATAATCCTTTCTAATGTCTTTTCCATCTAATACAGATTTACTTGTGACTGCAGTTGTTTCCTGGACTTTATTTTGAGGTAAATGTATTTTTGTGGTGGTTGTTATATAACCTTCTGTCCAACCTGTTTTATACACATCCCCAGTTTTCAGAGGAACAGTTTTCGGTGAAAGCAGAGTTTCTGAACTGGAAGTAATAATATTTTTATGATTATTTTCTGGGGAAGCTGTGGGCTTGGATGCAACAGCTGTTGATCTCACTGTGGAAGAGGTATACCGATGTTTGTTTTGCTTCTTCAGGTGTTTCCTTCGTGAGGTTCCCTTGAGACCTGGTTCTGCATGTTTCTCCATATCCAACAGTTTGGGAATCACAATGGTGTTACTGATCCATGATGTGGGAAAAAGTGAACTCTCCACTTTGTTTGGAATCTTCCTATTAGGTGCTTCAGTTGGTAGAGTAGAAAACATCCCCATTGGGCCAAAAGTTGTCAGATTTTGTTTATGCCGTTGGCGAAATCTGCCATTGGGTCGTAATCTCCTCCTCCCATTGGGCCTCCTTCTAGAAGAGTGAGTGGTTGGCACAGGTGGTGAGGCAACCTTTTGGATTGGCATCATTTTTGTTGCCAC
>PVIY010051446.1:0-15694 GCA_004026745.1 Myrmecophaga tridactyla
GGTTTGGCATAGTCAAAATAGATCTGAAAAACCAAGTCTTGTAGTGGAATGGAGTTTCCTACTTCTGGTTATGCTTACACTGATACAGGGAAAGTGTTAGGCAACCTAGAGACCAAATATGAAATACATAACCATGCACTTGCATTATCCCAAAAGTGGAACACAGATAATACTCTTGGGACAGAAATCTTTTTTGGAGAATCAGTTGGCTGAAGGGTTGAAAGTGACTCTTGATACCATATTTGGTACTGAACACAGGAATGAAAGAGTGGGAAATTAAAGGCCGCCTATAAATGGGATTGTTTCAGTTTGGGTAGTAATGTTTATATAGATTTTTGGGGCCAACTGTACATGGCTGGGCTGTATTGGCCCTTGACGGTTGGCTTGCTGGCTATCATAACCAAATCCAAACTGTCACAGAATAATTTCACCCATGGATACAAAGCTGCAGACTTCTAGCTGTACACTCATGTGAATTTAGGGGCTCTGTCTACCAGAAAGTTAATGAGAAGATTGATGCTTCAGTAAATCTTGCTGGGACAGCTGACAAACATTTTTGGCATTGCTACTAAGTACAAGCTGCATTGTAGATTTTCTCCATCTGCTAAAGTAAATAACGCCAACCTGATTGGACTTGTTTATGCTCAGACCCTTTTTACCAGGAGTCAAACTGTTCCTCTCAGTTTTACTGCTGGAAAGAACTTCAACACAGGAGGTCACAGGCTTAGGCTGGGATTTGAACTAGAAGCTTAATATGATTTTAAGTAACATATCGGTTTTGTCCCTGGAGATGAAGAGAAGTAAACCTACTGCTTTGGCTTTAAGATTCCTCTGTGAAATTCCGAAAGTGTGAACTTTTTATTCTTCCAAAGAATTGTAATCCTCTCTGCACTGAAGTCTAGAGGTTGCAAGTCCATCCTAAGTGAGGTACTTAAAGACATGCATGGAAGTTGTCATGTTTGTGCCACATTTCAGTTCAGTTCCTCAGTAGTACTTTAAATGTGTTCCTCAGTGACAATGTATGTCATGTTATAAAGGAAATGACCCGTTCCTCTAGTTTGTACATTATGTTCTGTATGTCCTACACCACTTTTTTTTTTTTTTACTTTTTAATATATTGGTCCCTGTGCTGTAGTGCAATCTTTGGTTTTGCATCAGAGTAAAATAAATCCATCACATTTGGAACATAAAAACGTAATAATTTTTAAAACATTTATTTATTTATTTAAAATAAACCTGTCACATATTAACATAAGTAATATTTTTATGAAAATAACTTTATTTTTCAAATCAACAAGTTTTAACAAGAAGAGCTGCACCATGTAACATTTTTGCAAATCTCCTTAATGCCGGGCTTTGTAGAAACAGCTGGATTCTCCTACTGCTCCTTCATTTAATCTATCAAGATATTACAAATCATGTAGTCTCTAAAAAAAACTCTTCTATGCATTCATAAAAATCTGAGTAGAAGGCAAATAATAATTTTATTAAGAAAGTAGAATTTTGATGAACCTGTCTCAGGGACCCCCGGGATCTCCAGCACACCCTTTGAGAACCACTGTTCTCTAGATTCCATTGGTCTGAACTGGGGTCAGGGCATTTTATGCCCAGCCGGTTTGAAGATTACTAGAAGCCCTGAAATGCCAAGTGTTGTAAAAACCCAGAGCAACCGGGAAGGTGTCCAAGAACTAAATCTATTTAGGACTGGAACAGAGAACCAAAATTAGGCTTATTAGCAACTGGGGGTAGTTAAAGAAGAATGAGAGAAATGTCAAAAGGACCTAAAATTCAGCTTCTTTAAATTTTACTCTAGAGGAGTCCACCTTGCTATAAAGACCATATTAAAAAATCAGGAAGTTTGTTTGAAAATGTAGCTATCTGGAGCATACTCCCGAAGATTCTGAAGTAGTGAGAATGGAACAGGGACTGGGCAGAGGTATTTTTCACAACTTCACAGGTGATTCTGCCAGTTTTAGGAATCTCTGCTGTAAATCCTATATTTATGTTATATATATAATAAAAAGGTGATCAATTGTATTAAAATGACAACCATTTAAATTCTATTCCAAAATAAAAACATTTTCCTAAAACTTCACCTCCACCTGAGAGATGGTCACCTTTTAAAACCCACGTACCCATAATGTGATACAGGCATAGCACATCCTGGGAAATAGAGGCTTCTTCATGCATACTGTTTTTTTAAAAAAAATCTAACTCTAAATTAAAGGGATGGAACTTGTCACTGCTGTTCATAAAGCAAATAATGGAGTCCTTGTTTTTGTAATAAACTTTTAAGATAGTTTGCTCCTAATAGAAACTCATTGTTACCGAATAAAAATCTTCTTAGGGCGGAAAAAAGTACCTTCATGTATAGTCTACATTGAGGATGCAAATTGTAGAGAAACAGACACCAAAGGATTTGCATTTAATCAAATCTAAGGCAAGTCATTTCAGAAGCATCACCACTGTCCACAGAAGCCTTTCCCATCAGGATCAGACCAAGTCTTTCCAGGATTTCAGGGTCCTTTTCCGCTTACCAAGAGTGTACACCATTTGCCAGAAATCCTGCATTGCTGGTTAGGAAGGAAACTCACCAGAGAAATCCAGAATGGAAAGTGGTAAGTTAATGTCAGTTACTTTTTAAAAAAATTAATAATCTTAATATTTATTTTTGAGATCACAGAGTCATAACATAAAATAAAGGAAAAGAAGAAATAACTCTAGCTAAAATATACAGAAATATTAAAACAGTCCAGAGACCAAACTGTCTTGAATTCTTGGTAACATGTTTTTCATTCTAGTCATATTTAATTACTAGCTGCTTGATTTATTTTTGCTGCATATGGGTAGTTATTTATTCTAAGAGATCAATTCACTTAAACATTTTCATCAAATGAGAGCTTGAATATTAAGTATTCTTTTGCAGTACAGTGAAATTTCATTTTAATTGTAAAAGTTTCAGGTAAGTCCTCGATAATAAAGTACAGAAGAATCCACATTTATGTAGAACTTGAAATGTCTTTAATTCATGCATCGTGCTTTAAGCTCTTAAGGCTAAAGATGAAGAAACTTCCATTTATAGATGTTAAGGAAGAGTCTGAATTGTTATTTCATGAATTCAAACTATATGTTGATCTTTCTGGGTTTGGTCATCCTGAAGATACAAATGTTAGTGTCAACAGAGAATAAAACCCACCCATTCAGTTTAGTTTTAAAAGTCAGCATTTTAAATGTTAATAATCACAGAATGATGGTGAGTCTTTTTACTACTGAAAACATTGTACTGTGTTTAAAATATAGGCTTAAATAAACCCAAAGAGGGATCCCCTCTAAAAAAAAAAAAAAAATAAAAAAAAAAAAAATGTCAAAATGTCTCATAAGGTATCTGGAAAGGAAAAGTAATATTTTTTTAAGTACCACAGATCTTCAAGTCTGAGCTCAAAAGATAAAAAGCTACTAAGGCCACAAGAGCATCTGTCTTCCGTATTGACTGAAATATCAAATTGATTTTTGACGGTAGCTCTAAGTAGAAAACTTTTGGATCCAGCTGTCTGGTTTCGCAGGTCCAGGGGTGAGGACAGGTATTGGGGAAAAGGTGTGACTACCTATGGATTGGCCAAACCAAGGCTTCTACAAAATATTTAAATATGCTAACTAATTTGGCCTCATATCTTTGAAAGTTTAAAAATCGTTCTTTATTTCAAGCTGAAGATTTCACAAATATTAAATATGGTCTCCTGCTTAATTAATATTTTGAACATTTCAAGAGTAGTTGTTGAATTTGAAAGTCAATACATTGCCTCTCCTTGTATTCTCCAGGAGGTTTCCCACAATCAAACTAATAGGGCATCGTCTCCCTAGATCAGAAGTGGAACCTCAAATGCTGAGCGCTTAATGGGTGTAGCGCTAGCCCTCTGTTTTCCTGGGTGGGTAACTCTGCTCTGCCCTGTGACTCGGACCCTCAGGGAGTCAGGCTGAGCTGGAACTGCAGAATCAGGCGAGTGATGTACACAGCACTGGGGCTCACACGGACATCTAGGACCTCATTTTTGGCACTTCCCTGACAGGCAGGGAAATGGAACAAACGCAGAAGTCGTCCTCCAATAACCCGTCATTCGGGATGTGTATTCTGTTCAGTCTAGAGTGAGAGTGTGCCTACATTCCAGTATCATGTGGAACTATGATTCAGAAAGATATTTTCTGTTATCTTAATTTTGCCATCATCTGGTCGTGTCATTCAGAATAGAAACTGTTCTTTTCTAAAGTTACAGGATTTTTTTTTCCTTTTTTAACTTTGAACTATCTCTTTAAGACCAGATTTCCTTACCTTAAGTAACAAATGCCTGCTTATGGACTCTAAAATTTAAAAGCAAGAAAATATATTCCAGCAAATGTCATCAAAAATAATAAAATAAGGTGCTTAAAAAACCTAAATGTATTTGATATTTAAAAACTAAAAACAGCTTAGGAATCACATTTTTTAAACTCAGTCAGTTTCAGAATATATGAGTTGGATTTGTTGGAGAAAAAGCTTAATTTTCTAAAACAATATTAAAGCCACAGCACCGTTAAATCTGCTATGGCCCAAATTCTTCATCAAAGTAGACAGAAATGAGGAAGGATGTGACCGAGACAATTTGCTGCATATACATGATCACAATACTACAGTGCAAAAATAAAAAAACTTTCCAAATTCTAAAGGATAATTCATTCCTATTAATAAATTTGCTGTGCCTTCTCCCTGGAAACACATGCCTTTGTTTTCTCAACAACTGATCTGAATGCAAGTTTGTATTTAGCCTATTTGAATAAAAACTCTTAAGCATCTCCTGGTTTATACAGGTGTGGGTTCTTTAAATAGACACAATGCACAGGGGGAAAAAATGTTTTAAAATAGGAGCAATTGCAACATTTTTTAAATTCTAAATATCAATCCTGGCGAAAAAGGAGAGGGGAGTAATTTGAAGAACTTAGAGAATTCTCAAAAACAAGAATAGTCCAGGTGATATTTTAAAGAATTTATACTAGGTATCACTGTTTGGTTAATATTTTCTTAATTCACTTTTTGTACTGTTCTAAAATGTAGGTATTTACAGTCTTGTAGCCCTCTTTTAGAATGGGCTTATCCCCACTGTGTCTGTTTTCCAACAATCCATTCTCTCATGAAGTCCCAGTGAAAGATTTCCATTCCCACCTCTTATGAAACTGCACTTCCCCATGTTCTGAAGATCTTCATATATTCAAACCTTTCCCAGCTTTCATTCTCCTCAACTTCAGTAAGGCATTTCATTTACTCAACAAATATTTATTGAACAACTACTAGGTACCAGCTACTTGTTGCCATTAATCATCCCTCTTTTTCTACCACACTCCCTCTTCCTTTAATTTTCCTGGTATATCCCTACATTTCTGATCCCTCCTATTCCCACCCCCCCCCCCCCCGGTCTTCTGTGGCCCCTTCCCCTACATATCACAACTGCAGCCAATTCCCAAAGCTCAGTGTTTGAATTTCTACTCTTCTCTTGCTGCAAAGTCTACCTTGGAGACCTAATTTATTTTCATAACTTTGATTGTCATGGGGTTAAAGCTGTTTCTTAGATGTACAGTTCTAAGTCCAGTCAAATTCTTGTCTGTACTCAAGAATTTTTACTTGAGTGTGCCACCACAGTCTCAGATTCAACATATTCAAACTTAACTCCTCTTTCTCCATTGAAATGGACTCACTTCCCTGCGTGCTTGATTTCTCTTCTTAATCATCACATTCTTTTTTAGTGTGTGTGTATGTCTGTATATGTGTGTGTTTCTTTGAAAGGTCTCTTGAATCTGTCCTTGTCATTTCCACTATTTCAGGCTAGCCTGTTTTAACCATTCTCTTTTTCTCTGTGTCCACATATGCTATCCTTCCTAGGATCTACTTTCAAACTAATCTTCCAGAGTTGTTCTTCTGTCACAGCACTACATGTTCAACAATGTTTGGTGGTTTTCATCACAAAAAGTATACATTTTTACAGCTTATTTTCAAGACCTTCAATATTTCCAGCATTCTCAACTAATAAAACAAAAGATGCTTTCAACAAATGTTTATTAAGCACCTACTATGTGCCAGGCAATGGCATTTGGGATGCATAAATGAGTTAAAATAGTCAAAGTTCCCCACCCATGTGAAGCTTACATTCTAGCAAGGGGCAGACAAATAATAAACTTAATAAAAGTAAAGAATGTAGTATATTAGAAGGTGGCAAGTGCTACTGAGGTAGAAAAAGTAGAACAGGTTAAGAGGGATTGGGAGTATCCCATGGGGAAAGTTGTGATTTTGAATATGTTCTCATGGAGAAGATGACATTTGATCCAAGGCTTGAAGAAGACAGAGGCATTTAGCCATGCGGATAACTGGAAGAAGAATATTCGAGATAGTCAGTGCAAAGGTCCTAAGGCAGAAGTGTGCTTGGTGTGCTTCAGGAACTGGCTATAGTGCAGTGAGCACGAGGGAGAGGGTTAGGAGTCAAGATCAGAGGTATCAGGGAACAAGATCATGTAGGACTATTGTAAGGACTTTGGTTTTTACTCAGAGTGAAATGGGGTGCCTTATAAGGTTTTGAGCAGGGGGGTGACATGATTAGACTTTCTTTTTTAAAGGATCACTCTATCCTGTTGAGAATGGACTTGAGGGGGAGTGTTGGAGAGAGGTGTGAAGGATGGAGGCAGGAAGACCAGTTAGAAGGTAGATGTAATCTACATGTAGTAATAGTAATCTACATGAAAAATAAGAGATTGAGCCTGATGGTAACAATGGAGGTGGGTAAAAGTCAGCAGATGCTGCGTCTATCTTATAGGTAGCTCCATCAGGAATTACTGAAGGATTGGAATGTGAAGTGTGAAAGAAAGATAACTCTACAGCTTTGGACTCAAGCAACTAGGGATGGAATGGCCATCAAATGAGTTAAAAAATGTTTCAGGTAAAGCCGCTATTGAAGGGAATAATGGAGTCCAGTTTTGGACACGTGAAATCAAAGATGTCTATCAGGTATATCCAAATCTAAAGTCTGGGACAGATCACAGCTGGGGATATCCATTTAAAATTCATTTAACATGCAGATGTTACTTAAATCCACTAATTCCAATTACACTAGTTCCTTTCCCTTCCAACAACCTTGCTCCTTCCCGCCTCTTTGCTTTTGATCTTGGCATGCCTGCCATTTACATAATCTTTCTCTCTCCTCCTGACCAATCCATATCCTAAGTCCCATACCTTCACACAAAGCTTCCACCAATGATTTTAAAGTGTACTCTTTCTCCTCCCCTACTGTTTCCATGTGAATGTCTTTTTTCTCTCACTAAGAGAGAATCTCTTTGAGGACATCTGCAATGTATTTTTTTAACTTATTTTGCATCCCTATGGCATATGGCCACATATTTTGCACTAAGTCAGCTGGGACCTAAGTCTATTTTATGATAAAACTTCAGAAGTTTTGACCTGGTGATGTGTCATCTTGTAAACTTTATTCCTCTATTAATCACTGTGTGGTTATTTGTTAAACTTATTTAGAATGGGTAAATTTCCCCTAGGCTCTTCAGTATAGACATAGAGCATAAATTGGCAATTCAAATCAAAATCACCAATTAACTTCAGAAAAAAGTAAAGTCAAGACTGTCTGCAGATTCACAAAGGATCCCGCCTGGACTCCCATCAACTTCCACCCTCTCCCCCTTTGCAAAACTAAATCCACATCCGCCAAATGTTCCCCTTCCTGCTCAGCCAGGACTTCCTAGGCCACAGTCGGTCCCCACCACTACAGTAACCTTATAAAAGCTTTACTCTGTATGTATATAGCAATGGTACCTAAACTTTAGCATACATCAGAATCACCTGCAGGGCTTGTTAAATCACAGATTTCTGGGCTTCACCCCTGGAGTTTCTGATTCAGTAGGTCTAGAGCAGGTGGATGTTGATACTGTAGGTCCACGCTTTGGGGACCACACTTTGAGGATCACTGCTGTGTATTCTCACTTTGACTTGCCTGTCTGCCTTTAACCCCTGCCTCGTTCTGGCTTGAGTCAACTCCAGGCTTCTCAATGCTGACTACAGTTAGTCACTGGCCATACCACCTTGAGTCTCAGTACTGAATGGCTAACTCATACCCTTGATCTCAATTTCTGTCTTCCTCTTTTATAGCCTGGTCCCATTAATCATCTTCACCTTTTCTTCTAAACCATCCCTCTCTGTGGTTCAAAAATCCTCAAGGCTCTCCCACCCATAAATACATAAATAGTTATAAAAGCATAAACAAACCCTTCCTTCACCCTATATTTATTTCATTTTCTTCCAACATCTTGCTTCCCTTTCTCATTCAAACTTCAAAAAGTAGTCTCCCCTGCCTGTCTACACTACCTCCCTTGTCATTATCTGATGCTAGCCACCCCACCCCATACTTCTGAAATTGCTCTACTAAGATCTGTACCAACCACTTAAAAGAGAGCAATGGATGCTCTTCTGTCCTTGTCTCCTGAACCCTTCAGCTGCACCTAATACTCTCCTTTATGCTTCTTTCTTAAGGTCTCCCCTGAATTATAAGATGTTTTATTCCCCCAGTTTTCCTAGTTTCTCTCTAACCACTCCTTTCAAGTATCCTCTATGGGATTCTCTCTTCCTCTGACAACACTTCAAATGTGAATGTTCCCAGGCTTTCATCTTTAACCATTTAGCCAAGAGCTTCCCAACCAGTGTGGCAGGAATTGGCGTTAGATGTGTTCCCAAGATAATGATCTTCTCAGCCCTTGGGAATAGTCTGCTCTGCTTAGCCCAGTGTTCTAGACACATAGTATTGTATTCTACATGTGCTATGATGTGATTCCATCCTCCAAACACTTTCCCGAGGTATTCCACCCTCTTTCCTGGTTCCAGTAAAATCAAGATCATGATGGCTGCAAAATTTATGTAGCCAGACCAATTACAAGATGGGAACTTGAGATTCACGCTTGAATCTTCCCTCTCCTTCACCTCCCACATCTAAGTAATTTTCAGATCTCTCTGTTCCTTGTGCTTCCATCTATCGTTACTCAGACTCCATTATCTCTTGCCTGAATTACTCTAGAATCCTATGAACTAATCTCCATGTGACTTTGTTATTCCCATATCCACCCTCCACACAGCTGCCACAGAAGCCCATATAAAATGCAAATTTATCCACACCACTCCCTTACTTAAAACCTCCAAAGGTTCATTGCTAACAGGATCAAGTTCAAACTCCTTCTGCTCATAAGAACCTTCATGATTAACCTCTGCTCTTTTCTGCAGGCTCACCTTGTGCCACTTCTCCTCTTACACACCTCTTTCTGTTTTTGTCTCCAGGCATTTGCTCAAGCTATTCTCCATTTCTGAGTGTTCTTCTTCATTTTGCCATCACCACACACCCCTTACGTCTTCCATTAAGCCTTGGCTTGGGTATCACCTTGCCTTCCCTGACTCCCTCTCCACCCCCCCACAAGAAGGTGCCCCCATTCTTTGTTTCTCTGAATATCCTAAACATATTTAGGTCATTGAATTTACCACTTTTGCATTATAATCATTTTTTAAGGATTTCTCTCATCCACTAAATAGCATGTTCCTTTGTATCCCCAGTAACTGGCACATAGAAAATACTCAATAACCAACTGATGAATAAATATAGCCTTAGGCTTTTCCAAAAAATAAGGCATCACAATGCAGTTCTAGGAGTAACATTTGGAACAAACCGGGAAAACACTTCGGAACAAATATAAGGTCATTAAGTTTTCAATTTGAGGCTAATTTGAAAGAAGTACATTAAGCCCGTTTAACGAAAAAATATAATAGACTAAATCCTGTCAAAATTTAAAGAAACATTCAGATACCCTTTATTTCGCTGAAATCTGGTTGCATATGTTTTTTTTTTTTTGAGTTACCTAATACATGTCTTGGATCCTAGATTTTTTTTTTTACTCCATTTTATACAGGTATTTTATTCATTTTGTATAAAACTTGGTAGTTTTCAAAGCAGTTTCATATGCCTATCTAACTTTTCCTTATAAAACTCTGAAGTTAGCAAATGAAGAAAATGAGGCTGAGAGATTTTGATTTTCCACTGTCGGTGGCTAATATGTGACTGTGCAAATCCTAACTCCCAGGCCAGAAACCTCTTTTGTCCTAATACTTCCTCTGCCTCTGGCTGTGGTTTTCGTTTCTTCCTTCCTTCTTTCCTTTCTTTTTGTAATGCAATTTGACTCATAAGCCAAATAGATCCTAGAGCATCTACAAATTTAACCAGATTAGAGAATATTTTTGGTGATATGCCTAATAGACACATATTTTAGTGTATTCTGCCACACATACAAGATGCTGAATTCAGTGCCAGCTAAAATTACTGGTAAGCCAGCAATATCTCAACTAAAATGAACTGAAGCCATCCAACCTACTGCAGAACAACAGTTTTAGAGTTAGAAAATATCTTAGAATTCCTCTAGTTCAGCCAGTGCTTAAGTGTTTCCTACCATAGTCCAAATATAAAGGTTGTCCTTTCTTTGTTTGACCATCTTCAATGATAAGGAATTCACTGTCCCTAAAAGCAGTACAATTTCAGAACCTTAGGGAAAAGCTTTTCTTTATTGTTGGTTGACTCTCTCTAATTTCCTCATGGTGAAAATCACAGAGTTTTCTAGTTAATGCTACAGTTTGACCTCAGTCTGGAGTTCAGCTCTATTGTTACTAAACTGTTGAACTCCGACCTCAGTTTCTCCATCTATAAAATGGATTAAATGAAATAATGCATGTAAATTAGCAGCATTGTAGTATCCTCAGTAAGTGCATGTGGTAAATGCTCAATAAAATGTTAAGTGAATGAATAGCTCTTTTCTTATCCTTAACCTAATTTCAAAGCAGCTCTCACATTAAATCACTTAATTTTAGGGAGCAAATAAAAAAACTTATTTAGTGCAATAAACAGATAACAAATTACTTTCTTCTGAAGAACATTATCTTAAAATAATCCAGTTGACCTACTCGCTCATATCAGGTACAAATAGGATGGCGGAAGGAATCCTGTCACACTGTAACCTGAAACATGCAAATCTGACTTTGGCATCATGTAGTAAATAGTATTATTTCAAGTTTATCTTGTGATTAAAGTATAAATGGTAACTCTTGCTGGAGTAAACCGTGACAAGCCAGAGTAAAAAAAAGAGGGCACCAGGTTAGCAAAGAGTGGAAATTTTGTACCAAGAGGAATCATTGAAGGAACAAGGATGCTTTGCTTGAAGCAAAAGAAAAACTGTTTTCAAATGTTTGACAAAATATTGTGTGGAAGATGGAAAATATTCAGTCTTAGTTTCCCAACAATGAGTTGGCTTAACAACAGAGATTTATTGTCTCATGGTTTCAGAGGCTAGAAGGTTTGTTTCCTCCTAGGGTTGGCAGCATTCTGGTTGGCCTGCAACCCTCGGGTTCCTTGACTTTCCCATCACATGATGTCCTCTACTTCCTCTCTGGGTTTCGGGCTTCTGGCTCTCCCATGTGGCTTTCTCTCCAAATATCTAAATTTTGTCTGTTTATAAAGGACTCCATAATCTGGATTAAGGTCCAACCTCATTCAGTTGGGCCACACCTTAACCAAAATAACATAATCAAGAGATCCTACTTATAATGGGTTTGCACCCAAAGGAATGTGAAAGAAAACCTAAAACATGTCTAAATTTGGGGTATTTAGCTCAAGCCACCACAGATCCTTGTAGTGTGTTTTCTAAGGCAAAACTAGAATCAAGTGGAAATTACAAGGGATATCTTTAGACTGAAGCTAAGAAAGAACCAAGAACTCTAGGATAACCAGACATTGGCTGCCTCTCAAGGAAGTGGTTTCTTTCACTTAAGCAGAGCTTAGATAAGTTTCTATCAGGGACTGGGAGATAGTACTAAACACTGTCTATTAAAGCCGCTTCAAACTCAAGAATTCTATCATTCTAATGAGAAAATAGAATCACAATAATCATCCCTTGAATACGTCCCTCAGGAGGTTGATCTCATTACTCCAACCACATCTGGTTGTTAACTTTTCCATTTGTTTAAGTCCCAGGAGACTGCAGCAAACGAGTGTATCAAGGTGTGAGAGTGAAGCACACAGTCAAGGATCTATTGGCCGAAAAACGATCCAGGCAGACAAACAATTCAAGATTTCATGTAAGTCCCAATTTAATACATTCTGAAGTGTTGAGGGATTTAAGTCCTCTATTAAGGTTAATTATCTCCACCAGCACCCCTTATCCACACACCAATCTCTCATCCCTCAGGTCTGATATTCTCAATAGCAAAGCCCTCCTTTAACTGTCACACGCCATATAATTACTTCTATTTTTCAGTATTCTCCTTGATGGTAATCTTTCCCTGATTAGCAGGCCCTCTTAGTAACTCCTCTTTCTCCCTTAGTGGTGCCAAGTTTATGCTTTAATTACCACTCCTGTCTATTGCTCCTCCTGCTGGTCTGTTTTTCACACTGATTCTCATGTCCTTTTGGAAGAGGTTTTTTTATGTCTCTATTTGTCCGCTACTGATTGTATGCCTTAGGAATGGAATTTGCTTTTCCTCACATAAACCACAGTCGATAAATGCTTGCCCACCTCCTGACTGAGGCCTAGGGGAATGGAAGGAGTGTAAGCAGAGAGAGCCCTGCCATGAACCAGCCATGAGACCCTGAGCAAGTCACTTTTTTCTCTGGGCCCCACAAGAAGTGAGTTGATTAGATTATCTCCACGTCCCTTCCAACTGTAAAAAATATCTGACTATTATTAGCATGTGACAAATCTACCAAGCTATACGCAAGCATTCCAAGAACTCTGTGATCTTGTTGGTTGGTTACTTTGGCCAATGGCAGTGACAGAATGACATGTCTTGTCTTTTTTATTTTCACCCTAGTAATGATTAACAGAGGCTCAGTCAGTTGAAGTAATGTTGACCTTCAGGCAGAGTTTATTCTAAACCAGATGCAGAAGGAACTTAGAAAAATCCTCTCTGTAATATGCAAAATCAGAATTAAACAGTCCTTATAGGAGATGAGATACGTCCAAAGCCTCTATCTGCCATTTATGTCTTTATCAGTAGCTCCTGTCTGTGTGTAAAATATTTTAAGTAGTTGCACCTGGATCTCCAAAAGTGGTTCTAGAATGGAAATAGCATTTAGCTATCAAGATTAGTATATAACCACCTATTTCATTGAGTAAAAAATGACGACACAAATGTCAGGCATCTGTCAGGCATCTTCTGAGTACATGTCATAAAATCAGGTATCCAGGGACAAATGAGGCACCCATGTACAGGACACAGTGAGGGGTCTGCAGTCCTGGGCCCCAGTTGCCCCCTCGGGTCTGTACCAGGCTTGACTCAAGGCAAGCTCCTGAGTCACATTTCAAGTGAAACAACTCCAGATTCAATTTCCTGCCATTCAAAAGCACGTATCATGCACTTTTTCTGCCTTCCTTTCTTTTAAACCACCTCCCCTCTCCTACTTCAACAAATGCAGTTTAGCAAATACAGGGAAATCTCAATAACTGGCTCTGTGTTACTCCCTAGTGCAGTGTGTCTCGTAGTATCAGCTCAGAGTCAACTGGAATGTGTGTTAAAATTTCAGAACAAACCTAGTTTCTTTGAGAAAGAGAGAACAGAAAGTCTTTTCTAAGTGAATCTCAGCTTTTAAGTGGTCTTAATATGGATTGCTTGACTATAACCACAGCTAATAGAGGAGAGAGCAAATGAATTGTGTGAAATTTGATGGAAGTTTCCAGTAAACTGCCAGTTGGGAAGATGAGTCAAACTAAGGATAATACCCATTGTTGAGGAGCAAACATTTTATCTGCCAAATGAGGTTGTGACTCCCTCCTTAGCATTCTGTATACAAATGATAAGGCACTACACCAGACAAATTTATAGAAAAAGACAGGAAGGTATATATCCAATTGGTAGATGTAAATACTTTTTTCCTTTAAAAAATCACCTATAACTTCTTGCTCAAGTTCTTAACCATCATATAGTGTATTTTCTCTATTTTTGATGCTTTCGTTTTTAAAAAGTATAATGATGTAAACATAGTAATAAGCCATATTATCTGATTTAATTTTTAAATGTAGTTTCCTGGGCTCCATCCCATGGCTATTAAGATAGAATTACTTAGGCTAGGGCCAGAAAATGGTTATTTTTAACCAGCTTCTTGGGTGTTTCCTTTGCAAGTCACTGTTTGAGAACTTTGCCACAGAGCGAAGAGCGAGTGTCCATCCCTCACACATCACAGATGAGATTAGCATCTCTACCCAGACAAGAACGTCGTGAGCTAATGATATTGGCCCAGTGACTTTGTGTTATAGAGAAAGTGGGTACAGGAAACATACAATACATGTAATAAATAGTCCATGCCATTAAGCACCAAACAACTTGGTGGAAAAGAAAAATACTTATATATCTTAAAAATATACGCTCATATAACCAAGCTCTAGATTGAATGCTAAAAATAAAAGACCAGGAAGCATAGCCATGAGATATTTAGACTGTAATAATATTTAGATGTGGACAGTTTAAAGTATACTTCCTTGTGTATTATCTCATTTGATAGCCACAGTAATCCTGGGAGATTGAGATTTATGTGACATCCCATTTTACAGATTAAAATGCTGAGAACAGAAGAAGGGAAGTAATTGTTTCCACATTGCACTATTAATAAGCGGCAGCTGTTCTGACTCAACTCCATGTTCCTTTTAATCCTGTGAACTGAAAAGGGAAAGATTGATGTGGACTGGAGTAGAATATTTTGATCCATGCAAACAAAGGAAGTCAAAACATAAGAAAATATACCATTTAAAAAGAATCTGTGACACTACAAAAGTGCAGACCAGCTCTAGCCATGTCAGTAATTCTCAGGCATCCACTGTATATGAGTATGAACTTGGCCATAACTTCATATTCCAGTCTTGTTGCTCAGTGTCTGGATGCTAGTATCTTACTTTCATCTTCACTTTAGTGACTATTTAAATGCACAGAATACAAAATGTGGCAGACACAGGAACATGGTTATTTGAACTTAGGCATCTTTAAGTAAATAGTCCATGAATTGATTTTATTATCCACCCACCATGTATCAGTCTCAAGCCACTATTCTAGAATATCTGTGTATCTCAAGAAAGATACATTATTTAATCATCCACTTGAGAAAAGGGCCTATTTCTGTCCCTGTTGCAAATGCAGCCAAATGAGCAGAAAACATGGAGAATCATATTATTGATGGTCATATGTAGGGTTCTAGTTGCATGGTGTATTAGTTAGGGTTCTCTAGAGAAACAGGAGCAACAGGGAACACTCGCAAATATAAAATTTATAAAAGTGTCTCACATGACCTCAGGAACGCAGAGTCCAAAATCCACAGGGCAGGCTGCGAAGCTGACGACTCCAATGGAGGACCTGGATGAACTCCACAGGAGAGGCTCACCAGCCAAAGCAGGAATGGAACTTGTCTCCTCTGAGTCCTCCTTAAAAGGCCTCCCATGATTAGATTTAGCATCACTAATTGCAGAAGACACTCCCCTTTGGCTGATTACAAATGGAATCAGCTGTGGATGCAGCTGACGTGATCATGACCTAATCCTATGAAATGTCCTCATTGCAACAGACAGGCCAGCGCTTGTCCAATCAGATAAACAGATACCACAA
>PVIY010051447.1:0-15675 GCA_004026745.1 Myrmecophaga tridactyla
CCCCAGCTCAGCAGCGCCAGGCTGGTTTGATGCCCTACTCCAGCCATCTGGATTGTGAGCAAGGTCTCTGTGCCCTGGGCTTCTTAAACTATGTAGCTGGTGCTGGAGGTGTTTCAGTTAACAAAGTAAATAAACATTTACCTGTGTAACTAAGAATAAATTTGAATCTCCTTGACGCTGTTAATAAATTGTTACCTGCTGCCATTGATAATTGTTTTTTTAACAGCCTGTGGTAACATATTTAGAATACCTGTACTGTTTCCTGATTAATTTTTACAGTATTAACATAAAAGTCAACACAAGCTTTTCTTTTATTTTCCCACTGGTTCGTACCGTTTTATGCTTTATTGTGTATATGTATGTTGGTTTCCTAGGAAACTATTCTGAGAAGGGAAAAATGATTAGCCATTTTCTTAAATTAGAAGCTATCTATCCAGCAACTGAGTGTCTATGGACAAGAATTTTAAAATGACTCCCTCTTCTCCCAAACTCTGATTCCAGAGTTAAGGTAAACTCCCCCCTCTGCCCACAACTGGGTTTTGCAGGATTCAAAATGAGCAGAGGAATTAGAATTGTTCGGGCACAGTTAAACCATGAAATTTCCTCTGAAACCACAGCAAATAAAAATATGGTAGCTAAAAGCCTAAAGGTCCCAGTGGGGAACCAAGTTAGGGCAGCTGGTGGTAGGAGAAACAGTTGGGGGGCTGAGGGAGCCCTACTACAAGAAATACGGGAACTGGAAGGTTAATTGGCTGATTAAGCCAAGCTATCTAATGAATCAATTATCAACTCTCAAACAGAAGAGTTGACAAAAAATGCTGAAATAAGATTTTGGTTCTTAAAGTCCTAAAGCATAAACAATATTATTTCTTTACTCTGTTCTCCTCTGGCTTTCAAATAAACAGCAGTACTGTTTTAGAAAATTTTACAAAGTCCCTCAAAGGTTTGCAGTTGTCCAAAACATCCTGAAGTGCTTTATTTTAAATAATAATTTTCCTTTCTCCATAACAATCCAAAATAAAATAATAAAATAAATATATCATTATGGAGCAGTTAAAAATAATTATTAAAAAAAGGAATTATTTTGGTATTATTAATATTTCTAAATGTATATATTCAGTGAGAAGGCTTTCATATGTATAGAGTAGTGAAATTTGATGGAAAAAAACCTGATGCTTAACAGTGGATTAATTAATTTGAAATGCGACAACCCATGTAGCCTTAAAATGTTATACCTTTTTCATTTAAATAAGTATCTTTGATTAAACATGATTAAAAACCCAAGGGTGGGTGTCATGTTCCAAATGGACTATGCTGCCCATTCCCGGGGGCTGAAGCAGCAGCAGCTTCCCTCTGGACTCCAGCACTTTCCAAGAACCTCCTGAGGAGCCCTCCAACGTCTGCAGGATACCGGCCGATTCCCGGGCTGACTTCCCGGCCGGCGGAGGGACGTGGCCTGCCCAGAGCAGGTGCAGCCGCCACACTCTCTGACCGGGATGCCAGGACACAGCCTCACGGCGTGTGACTCGAGGCTCTATGCCCACTTCCTAGCTTTCCAGCAAAAGTAGAGGTAAATCAGGCAGCAAGTTTGTCACATTTCACATGCTTGCCACAAGCTGTGCTGCAAAGTGCTCACAGAACAAACTCATCTTCCAGAACTGCTGTCTGCACCGCCTGCCTCATGGCCTCTGGCAAGGAAGGACACCACCAGGAGAGGACAACGTCTTCCTCACTAGCTGTTCCGCAGCTGCGTCCCCCACCCCGCAGACCCTCAGCAAGGCTGGCGCACTGGCCACTTCAGTGCTCGGAGATCTAGGGAAAAGCCCTGCAATTTCATCCTGATATAAAACAGGTAATCAAAGAAATCTTTGCAGAATAGTAAAAATCAAGTTTTTACAGATATAAATATTATATGGATATGTATCTGTCTCACTCACATTAAAAAAAAAAATCTGAGACAGGTACCGGAGAGATGTTCTGAGGAAACTACGGAAGGAACAACAGAGTTGCTGGGATTTCAGAATGTCCCATAAAATCTGGACAAACACACGATTCTTACGGGAAGGTGGGAGCCATCTCCCCCTCTTCTGCGGTTTACCACATTCCCTTCCCCCCCAAATTCCAAGCCAGGGGCACCCCCACTGGTGTCAGGCAGGGATTAAGAACCTGGACACGCGAGAAGGACAGTCCCCGAGTCTGTCCACACAGTCGGTTAGTTTGTTAAATAACACGTTATGGACCAAAGTTATAAGCTTAACCCGGACCAGTAATTGACAATCCTTTCTCTTTTTGTAAACAAATAAAAGAGAGCTATAATTTATTTCTTGATAAGCACTAATAAAGTCCTAATATGTATTTTCATCCAGGCTTTGAGTTTTTATTTCTTACATAACAAAAATAGAAGAAGAATTTATGAAAAGGGAAATAGTAATCAATTGTGCAAGAAACCTTGAACCATCCTTTTAAAACGTTTCTAAACCCCCTGAAGAGCAAGTCATTTACAAACTGACGAGCCTGCGATTTGAGAACAAGGCTCCCACGTCGCTGTTCCACTCTCCAGCTGTGGGGCTTTGGGAAAGTGACTTCGTATCTCTAAACCTCAGTTCCCTCATCTGTAAAATGGGACACAAACTTTACCTCCTCCATAGGGCCCTTGAGTATGTTAAGGGAGGTAAACCTCTCCCCTAGTTCCTGGTGCCTAGTGAGCATCTGGAAAGATGAGGATGATACAGGACAGCGAGGGATACACAAACATAAAAACCAACGCCCATTACACGTCATCCTTCTGTAATTATCCACAGGACACCTTCGCCCTTTAATACAATTTGCTTACTAAGATTGAGGATGAGTGTTTATTGATGGACTTGTCTGTCGTACTAATAAACGGGAAAATGCGAGTGAAGAGGTCCAACATACCATCTTTTTCTGGATATTTGTTTTCGTTTGTTCTGACTGACTGTGCTTCAGTGCCATCTGGAGCCTAAAGATAGAAAATGGGCCATTTAGTCGTCTCCAACTTACACGCAGAGAAAACAGTATTGCAAATAATTTCATTACCAACCTTCAGAGTACATAATTAAAAGAAGCACAGTTAAAAAAAAATTTTAAATAGCCATGATTTTAACCAACAAGCCACCACCTGACAAATATTTGATTACCTACAAGCTGCGAAACAATTTTGAGTCCTGTGGGGAATATGAAAAATACTGAACATCCCTGACATCAGAGAGTCACTCTTTAGTTGATGATAAAAGAAGAGCATGTTAATAAGTTAGCCACGTTCATCCAATGATGAACAAATAAACAAAATGAGGCATACTCACAGAAGGGGATGCTATTTGACAAGAAAAAGAGAAGTGCTGCCCCATGCTAGCACACACATGATCCTTGAAAACATTAACTAAGTGAAACACACAAGTCACAGAGAGCCGTAGACTGTGCGGTTCCACTTAAATGAAATGTCCAAACAGACACATCTGTAGAGACAGAAAGTAAATTAGAGGTCGCCGAGGGCAAAGGTGGGGTAGAGAGGGAATGCCTACACATGGGTACAGAGGTTCTTTTTGGGGGATGGAAATGTGCTAAGTTTGGGTGTGGTGGTGGTTGGATGACCGTGAATACACTAAAAACCTGTGAACTGCACACTTTAGATTGGTGAATTATATGGGACATTAATTGTATCTCAATGACACTGTTATAAAACAAAATTACAAGCTGACATGTAGGTAATAAAAATATAAATTCTTTAAAATTAAAAAAAAAAGCTTGTCATCGATGAGATAACACAGAGCAAATGATGAAGCAGGCACTAAGGGAGCCGTTTAGGAAGGACTCCTTGTTCAAGGGCTGGGCGGTGACACCTAAGAACGAAGAGCTCCGACGTGCTTATGCGGCGACCAGGCAGCACTTCCTCTGTGCTCAGGAAGGCTTCGGAGGGAACATGGCGAGGAGGAACGGGCGCTGGAGCCACACCTAGAGTTCTACTTGAATGCACTGCTCTTTAAATGATCATTCTACTGGACGGTCACCTCCACACAAGAGACAGAAGGTTCCCGTCGCTTCCCCGCCCCCACAACCCTCAGCTCGCTGGTGGCCCAGGGCTGCCCCTCCACCTCCAGCCCAACAGAGGATGGAGAAGCCGCGGGCAGGTGTGGACAGGCCCCTGCTGTCCTGCCGTTGCCCAGCCACTAGCACAGCAGCAGCAGTTGGAGGGTGCACGGACCCATCTTAGCTGCACCCTGACCCCCCCGGGGACAGAGTAACCCCCCCTCCGCCCACGGCCGCAGAGGGCGCGCCCTCAGGCCCAATGAGCACGGTGAGTCATCCTCATGTGCATGAGACGCGTGTGGCTGGGAACTGTTTTCCTTAGCAACCGATGACGACAGTACAGCTGGGATTCATTCCTGTGTTAGGTTTCCCGGTGTCAGCAAGCGCTTCATGAAGATGCGAATAAAATGAATGAGCCGAGTGCGCTTTCACTTGGAGAACAGCAGAACTGACCGTGAGGGGGGCTGGCCTGTATTTGCTCGACAGCTGGGGGGTGCCAAGTAAATTTCTAACAGGAGGCGGGGCTGTGTTTCGATTAAAGGCCTGCAGTTTAAGCCAGTTAACATCCTTTCATTCACTTGTGCTACTTCTCTCCTAATGCCGTCATCAGATGGATACTGTCCACCAATTACTTTGGACTCAAACCAAGTGGTTTTAGACATTACCAAGAATTTGCTGGAAATTGCTGCTGCTAGCATGGAGCAGTGACATCCATTTGGAGGCTGGCAGGAATCCTACAGTATATGTTGTGCTTTTGCTTGGGCTCAGCTCCCTGCCTCTCCCCCCTTCACTTCCTCGTAATTCTCTTAGGGAGGGTTCATTGATTTGAGAAGGAAATGTCATAATACTGTATTTCCTGACCATTCATTTTTCCACAGCTGGAAACTCAATCTACTCCTTCAACTTCAGTGGCTACCTCAAATAGCCACAGGGTGGTAAGCAAGCACCCGACTGCCTCACCACAGCCAGATGCCTGCCTGTAGGCCTGGCTCGTGACCCCGCGCCCAAAGACAGACTAGGTCTGAGCCACAATCAACCGTGCACATGGGCTTCCAATGACTTCTTGGAAGAATGAAATACCTAGGAAAAGCAAAAGACCTCTACATAACGGAAAAATAGCTTAAATACAAGCCCTTGCATTACTCGCCCCCTTACTTCTGAAGAATCAACCCTTGACTTACAGTAAATACAGAATCTGACAATCAGATTGCTTAACAGCAAACACCTGCATGGAACAGAGCAGGAGGAGGGGTTTAAGGCACATATTTATAGTCAGATGGATTCTGGGTTTGCCATCTAGGGGACAGTGAGCTACTTCACAGGCCTCGGTGGGGAGAAGGGAGACTAAAGCGCTGCAATGCCAGCGCAGTCAGAGGGAATCCCTGAAAATCAAGAGATATGGTCAGTATCAGGCTGGTGAATTCATCCGAGCAAATGCCACCAACAAGCTGATGGTCACAGCTGAGCCAATCCAGCGCTTGGAAGAATAACAAGCCAGGAAGGTACTGGAAGATGCTCGCAGAGATGCCGACGCACACCATATAGCTGGTAATATGGTGAAAAGACCTGGCAACATTTATTACTTTTATAAACGGGAGAGTGGTCAGCAACATTTTTCCATTATTTCTCCAAAGGAATGGGAAACGCTGTCCACATGACTTCCCGGGTGCCAAGCGACAGCATGACTCGTCCTGGACGCTTTGTGAGGACATTGAAAAGCAGGATGCTAGTGTCAGCCTGGTGGACACGTCACTAAGCCAGCCAGTGACCCTGCCTCCGGCCCTGAACCCAACTTCCAAGGACTGACTCACGGAGAGAGGGCTCTGACAAACAGCTCTCATGACAAAGAGCCGACTGTGACTCCTTCTTGTCCCCATTCTCCATCCTGATGTCATGAGAATTGAGGGCGTGCAGGTGAATCATGAACTTCTTAGGCAGAGACCCTGAGTGAATGTAAATGCTGCCACTGTTATTCCTTTATTTGGGATGGTAATGGGTCACAGTGCCGTGTTTTGGGGTCCTCTCTGACCCACAGATACCCAAAACCAGGCAGATCCAGAGTGCTGGCCTCTACATGTTCCCTCTCCTTCGGTTTCATCTGTTTTCCCCATAAGTTAAAACACTAGATGAAGAAAAGTTTCTCCTCTCCGCCCCCCCCAACACACACAAAGTTGTCATTGTCCAGAGAGAACCACTTTCATTTGACTGAGGCTGTCTGATGTTTGCCTTTAAAGGGATGCAGCTCTAGCCTCAAACTCATCTGGCAACAGGGGTGTCGGGTTCTGGAGGACGCCAACCGCTCGGCCTGGCCTGGGGAGATTCTCCTGGTGCCTCTGCACTGCCCGTGAGGTTTGGCTAATCCCTTCTGCTCCCTCTGCTGCGCTAGAGAGATGGGAGAATCCAAGGCGGCAGCAAAGGCTAGGAGTCGGGGGTCAGCCTCTAAACTCACAGGATTTTAGAACTGCAAGAGATGCTGGGGGCTGCCACGCACTATTCTATGGAGGCATCTGCTGCAGGAGAGATTCATTCAAGGTGGTGACTGTAGGACTGAGGAAGAGTGGGTGGTGCTCAGAGAAAAACAGGGACCTGCTGATAATGAGTTAACTAATTAAAACTCATTTTCATCTAAAAAAAAAAAGCCTGTGAGCCTCAGCAACAGGATGGAAACACTATGTGTCTCATAGGACGGCAGTAAAGATGGCGTAAGATAAAACCACAGTGTCTGCAGTGGCGGTAGCAATTATTGTTGTTAACAAATTGTCCAAGATTCCCTTTGTTTGTTCCCATTTCACCCCTGCACTGGGCCTTCCAGGCCAAAGAAACTCAAAATGTGGTTTGTGGACAGGCCAGGATGGAAACCATTAACCCTAGGCACGCTATTAGCTCAAGCACACTCTTAATTCAGCTTCCCTTTTAATTTTTGATTTTTGGTAGTAAGACTTCCTTGATGAGGAAGGAGCAATATTCATTTATATTCTGGGCAAGCGCCTCTTCCCCCACAGATGGGCATCAAACAGTCTACCGGCTCTCTGTTTTGAGAAGCACTCTCTGGGCCACACAGCTCTTGAACTTCTTCTGTGATATCTCAGCATCCTAGCAGACTCCAATCACTCCCATTAATAAATTAATCAGTTTGACAAATTTTCACTGACGTTATCCAGGTACTAGGCTCTATGCTAAGCCCAAGACAAACAGGGGACGTTATTTCATGTCTCAGAGCACCTACCTTACAATTCTGCAGCAACGAGTTTTCTCACAATCCGTTGCTAGCCATCCCCAAATGGGCCTGCGAATAGCCAACTGTCTCTACACAAGCTAGAATGAAGCATCGCCTACTTCCCACTTCCCTAGAGGTAATAACTGGCAAACATGCTATCTGGGAAGGCTTCCCTGCCAACGCCAGTGGGGTCAGCCCACTTCTAATGCTCCAAGGACACCACTGTCCCCTAATGCAAGGACTTCTACACTGAATTTTAGCTTGCCTGGTTTTCTGCCCCATCAGTAGGGGTCCTGGGAGGGCAGGCTTCAGTCCCTCTTGGTGGCGGCCAGCCAGGGGTGTCAGTGCCGGCATGGGACAGGTGTGCCCCCCCGGCGTGCATTAAGTTCCTAATGATGGGGATTAAACCACCCTGGCCAAGGGGACTGGAAGCAGTCTTTCCTTTACGTCATCATCAAAACAGAGAACCTACTTTTTCCTTTGGCTCTCTCTGCTGAGCAAAGATGTCTCTGACATCAGGAATCTGGTAGGGTCTGTTCCTCTTCCTCAGGGTCTGGGAGACCGTCTCCACTCGCTTCTGCACGGCGGCCGCCTGCGTGCGCGTGAGTGTGGACAGCAGCACCACGCTCTCCTGCGGGTCGCCGGCGGACTCGCCGAACAGACTGGACAGGCCGGCCTCTTTGAGCCACTCTTCCTCCAGTTCTCCCTCTGAAACGGTACAGAAAATGGTGCTTCAATCACGAAGCATGAGAACTTCTACCTTCTTTTAAACTGCTAAAACTCTTCCCTGAGCTCTACCATCACAACCGACCCGCAGCGCTACGGACCATTACCCTGGACTTGGAGAACGGCCACAGACTCCAGCCCCACAGAGACACCAAATTTTAGATCAGTCTCATCTAGACTCCGTTTGAGAACTTAAATAACTCCCTATGTGATTAACCTCCATAACTTCCCTGCAGGTTAATAAGGGAAGATGAGACACTTTCTCTTCCAGAGATGAGCAACTGATGAAGAGAGAACTCACTTCCGTGAGGTCCCAAAGGAAGTCCGTGCTGGGGATATATACCGGACCCTGGTTTCTTAGTGTAAATCCAACACTAATGGATGGACATACTTGTTTTTCTCTGCTCACTGCAGCGGGCAGGGAAAGTGGCAAAGAAGAACAGATCATTTTGACATCAGGAATGACTGATTTCCAATTTATTTTTTTAATCCACCTAGTCAGCATATCAGGTTCATTTTATTTTTATAAAAAAAGCAATGCACTATCTTTCAGCAAAGAAGAACTTATTACTGGAAACTAACTGAACAACTGAATCAATACTAAATACTAAAAGCAGGTGGTAAATAGTGGAGTATTGTATGAGAGCCGATGAAAATTATTAAAGGACAGAATGATAACTAGAATAGGCTCATGCCAGGCACCCATGTCGGTAAGAGAGAAAGTGAAAAAGCAACGCCCCGGGACACTGAAGACCTGGGTTTGGAATCCATGTCTACACCTGGAGAGCCATGTTGCTTTGGACAGCCCATTTTCTTATGTGTAAACCAAGACTAAGCCCCAGCAGCCTGCTGCTCACAGCCGCACAGGGGAATGCTCTGCAGGAAGAGCACAACTCCTTACGGGCAGAAAGCAAGCATCAGCGACCTGGGCTTCGAGCATCACTGCCCAGGGCCAGGCATTCCACGTGCCGGCAGCTGCAACTGTTTCCAAGAGGTGAAAAGTCAGCCACCATTATTAACGCTGTCCAGAGAGAACTCTGTATAGCTGTTTTGGCAGTAAAACCAGACTGCCAGAAAAAAAGCTGGCACTGCCAAGGCAAAAAAACAAACAAGCGACATCTATGTAGAGAGAGAGAAGAGGAGCGGTCAAGACATATATTGTTACCTGTTCCATGAGCAAGTGGAAATAAAGTCAAACAGTGTGAAGTCCACGAAAAAGTGTGGGCTTGTAGAAACACAATCACACTGTGAACAATAGTATATGGGTTGATTTTATCCTTGGAGAAAAAGAAACATAATCTAAAGCAGGCTTGAGTGCTGGTTTTGCTCGAGCATGCTCTCTCCCCGTTCAGCAGAGGCTGCTTCCATCCTGAAACACTGAGAGTGGAGCTGTGCTACCCATTACCCCAAATCCGCTCAACTTTACTGGAATGTATTGGTGAAAGAATAAGAGTAAAAGGGAAGGGACCTGACACCGAGACTGTGATGACACGATTTCCTTTGAAAAGCTAAGGAATGTTGACAATAATCCTAAATTTTTCTTTTTAAAGTATCACTGGTAGATTTTTCAAGCAATGTTGCAGTAAGGGGGGAAAACCCATTACACAGACTTAGCCACATAAACAACTCGGTCCTGGGGCACTTAATTAAGGCATCCAGTTGAGAAGCAGCTTCTATTAGTGGGTCACACGAGGCACTGATCATGGCTCCTTCACCTGCTCGGCATTTATATCAACTTATACACAAAACACACACACAGATACGTGTATGGGAGAAAGCAGAGAACGCGAGCTTCCATAACAGACGACAGGATAGGGCAGCAAAAACTTGGTGACTTTTTTAATACAAGAGGTTGACACCAACAATATGAAATTTAAGGGGAAAAACGTCAAGTTTTGCAATTTTTCTTGCAGAAAGTAAAGTACAATAATGGAGACTGTGGGACATAAAGCTGGAAAGAGACGAGAGAATGTATGGACCAAATACAGGAAAGGAGCAAATATGGAGGTAAAAAATGCAAATACCGACTTCCCCTGCCCACTCTAGGCCTGAGGTTGTCGGCTAACCCTGCGGCACTGAGCCTACGCTGGGTGTCCTACCTAGGAGGGCAGGATGATGGGATGGCCTAGGCCTGAAACCACCCACAGAGATTGGTTTATGCGAATTTTCCTTCTGGAAGAAACTTGGCTAGGAATAAGATAACTATCCTCAAATATTTAAAAGGCTATCAAAAACAGAATAGACTGTTTCATCTCTATCAGAAGGCAGAACCATGGCTAAGGCAGTCTAAGTCAGAGGAAAACAGTTTGTAAGTCAATAAAACAAGGAATATTAAAACAATCCACGCTGCCAGGCCACTGGAAAAGCAGTGCCTCTGCAAAGCAGCAAATGCTCCATCACCATCAAACCCTCCCCAGAAGCTAAACGGCCAGGGGACTAAGGTCCCACAGAAGCAAAGTCCAAAGGCCTCCAAGACCGAGGCTCACCTGAAGAGTCCATGCTTCGGAAAGCTTAGCCAACAGAATTCTAGCCACAACTAGGACCAACTGAATTTACTCACGCCACAAACACATAAACCTGCCACAAACCAGCAATGTTCAAGCTGAAAAGTAATGTTGCCTCTCATGCACAACTGTTTTTTCCTTCTATACTTTTTTCCCATGCATTCAAATCCCATAAATATATTTAACAACAAAAGTTTTATTTATTTGGTTATTACCATCAGGTTCTTTGACGACCACCACCTCTTGGTCTTCCTGTCTATTCTCATTGGATTTCTTGATATTTTCAAGTTCTGTCCAATAGTCCTCCATAGACAGTTCGTCCAAAGAATCCTGCGAGCTGGAGCGGTCGAATGGCGGCTTCTCCGTAGCTCGGGTGGCATTTTCCGTGCTCATGGTATACTGGCCATGTCTGCGACTGAAAAGTCAAAAGGAAACATGAGGAAGCAATGCAATTTCTAAAACATCATAGCTCGGAGGTGGAGAATCTGGAAACACCTTAAGTTCTCCTTAATAAAACCAAAGAGACATGTATTTTGAAACTGTTTACACTGAAGTGCAACTGATTGTAATACGCTGCTACAGAGAAGTATGGGGAAGAGCCATTAGCAGTGTCCTAAATTATTTTTCCACTTACATCTCACTCAAATTATTTTAAGACTCCTTTATACCTGAAACAATGCCCTTGGGAAGCGACAGGCTAGATCCTGGTAAGGGGTTATTAATTAATTACATTTGGGACTGAAGACCTTACAATATTTGATATTTAAACTTTATATTTGTAAACCAAAGTTTATTTGCAAACCTAAGCTTATATAACAAAGATCCGTGATGAGGGGTAAGTTACTACGTGAATTTCCATTTTATTTTTTGAATCGAGATATAAATAGGAGGGTAATTTAAACTAAGTTTGTTGTTACACTCCACTGTAGAGAACAAGTTTTACTCTTTAATACAAATGTAGCCATTACTTCTATGCACCAATAATTTAAAAATACAATAAAAGCTCACCAATTTGGCAATTCTGCCAAAATAGCTGGGAATTACCTCCTAAAGACTTACCTCACTATATCAGGTATGAAGAAAAAGGTACACTGAGTAAATGAAGACATTAAAAACTTCGAGGAAAAAAAATTTTTCTTTACAATTCACATCCCACCCACTTTGAAAAGTGAATTAAAGAGACTTACAGTAAAAACACAACTATAACAGAAATATTAAATTTTTATTGTATTCGTGTTTTTGTTGTGGCAGAGAAAAAAGATCATTACTGAAAGGGGAAAGTTTTCCACTATGGTGCCTTCCCAAAAATTTTTTTGAAAATTACAATTCAAGTTAGGGACAATAATTGGCGAACTAGCATTTTGATATTCTAATTTCAAACTGCTCTTATACTTCCCAAAAATGCCTTCAAGGAAGTAATATTATGCCAGGCAGTACTGCACATATTGAAAATAAAATGGAAAGCAATTTTAAAAATTCTTTAATAGCGTGAGTACACTGCCACATTTAAACTGGTCTTTCTTGTGAGTGGTTTAAGATAGTAGCATGTCTGTACTATGTGAGGCAGAGGGTCACTAAACTATGTGTAAATCTATCCAGCAGTTTATATCCAACTGGTTTATTAGAAAAAGTCGGAGCTTAGTTGCTCATTATTGCAAATAAATGCAATACAATTGAGTAATTAGCTGTGATAGGCTAATAGGCCGGTTTTATTCCATTAACGATGGGCCCCTCGGCCTTGACTACCCGACTAGATTAATGCGGCTGCAGGAATTAATGAACAATTGCTACCACCTCTCCCCTCTAGCCTTGGGTGCCCTGGGTGGTGTTGGGGTCAGGACCAAGAGAAGGAAGTGTGAGGTGCCTGCATAATTCTATTTCCTTAAACCTCCATTGTGCATTGTTTGCCTCCTCCATTCCCCCCTCCCTGGCCCCAGGCACCCTGTTAACATCTGTTTCCCAGCCTAACCCCTTCTCTCTTCAGTCACCATCACGCAATGAGCATTTCATTTCAGAGCATTTCCAAGGGCAGCTCTTAAAAACCAAAAAACAGATTGTATTTTTTTTTATTTCAGTGGTTATGAATGGGTCATATTCCTTAATCTTGCTTTAATGGGCTAATTGAAGCTAATTTAGAGAACGTCTGCCAGATTCACTTTTATTTCGCGGCAACTATGTAGCTAGCTGTCCTATGCTTGCTTTTGCTTAACCTCTCATGACAGAACAAAACTGTCTACCTTATTCTCGTCTCCTCCAACTCTTAGCCCCCACCGGAGACCACAATCATTACTCTGGACTGACTGAAGTATAACGACAAATGCCAGATAGTTTGGTTTATCTGTTCACAGGAAAGAGGTGCCGTTGAACTAGAAGCACATCAAGCCTTTCACTCCTGAAGGAATGTATTTATTTTGGCAAGGACTCGCCAGTAAATTTCCATTAAGATAGCATGTGTGGAAAAATGCAACGGCATTGAGTAACAGCTCTGTGAGCTCAATACACCGTCCACAGCACGCCCTGCTTCAAAACATGCAGAGACCGCGAGTCCAACAGCTTCGTCTTGAACTGACCAGTATTTGAGTTTATAAGATTCCGAAGCTGAATGAGTTCGTGACAACCTGAAGACACCGACTCATGGAAAGCAGGGTTTTGTTTGGCTAGTGCATTGCTTTCTATGGTTTCAGACCACTTGGTAAAGGTGGAAAGAAGCCTTTTCTTTCTGAAGCATTGGTGGTGGGGGGCAGGAGATCCACCACTAATAAAATGCTCTCCTTAGCCTGTCATGTATTTTATATTTTCTGCAAAAATGCAACTGGATATTCTTTCATTGTACTTTACACTGATAAACTTGCCATGTCAAGTCTTTCCTTCTTGGGATACTGCACTTTTGGACTCCCATAGACTCCAGCTATGAGCCTGGCCCTTCTTGAAACTGTTTCATGTCTTCCACTGGTCAATTGATTTTCCCTTTTCTGTGTTTAAAAGCATGTTCTGGGCGGGCCACGGTGGCTCAGCAAGCAAGAATGCTTGCCTGCCACGCCAGAGGACCCAGGTTCGACTTCTGGTGCCTGCCCATGTTAAAAAAAAAAAAAAAAAAAAAGCATGTTCTACAATACCACGTGCATTCTGCAAATCAGGTTCTAAAACACAAAGCCACATCAGCGAGACATAATTAATTGCAGAGCTGGAAAACTTGATGTTTCCAAAAGAAAGAACCAGGCAGACATAACGGTGCTGAACTCACTCATAGAAACATGGTTTACACCACAGGCAGCTGCAAATGACCCCAACCCGAATTACTGCTCTGTCCTGGCTCCAGAATCCCCTGTGCTCTTCACCCATGGCCACTTTCAGAAACTCCCCATGTCTCATCTTGGGCGACTATAACCACAGGAGACCTCATGCTCTAAAAGAAGCTGCCTGCGCTGCTCTACAGAGCGGCTCCCTGGCAGGCTGCACGCAAAGCCTTTACCGCGTGCTTGAACCCGACACACGTGAGGCCAGTAGGATAAGGAGCATGAAGTATAGCCATTCTAGAAAGGATCTTGTAAGAAAGCAAAACGAAACAAGCGAAAACGAGTCCCAGTGTCTGAGGACTTCAGACACAGAGAAACACGGGCTTTCCTAGGGACTCTGGACGTACTTTTCTGCTCATTTTATTTAGTTTTGTGGCTTTCCATCAAAACTAGGATTTCCTCCAGTGATAGGACTGTCTTTAATCTCCACTACGATGGCAGAATGAGTAAAGGAGTCATTTAAAGCCTGCACCTCGCAAAGCCTTTACCGCGTGCTTGAACCTGACACACGTGAGGCCAGTTCTCTCCAGGTCCCTCCTTCGGCCAGTGACTTGACAATGGGTATTTTCCTTAATGCCCCTTTGTTATCTGTGTCCTTTTCTTACAATCATCTCAAGGCAGATTAAAAAAAAATAGGAGGTTTCTTTGAACTTCGATCTCACCTTCTGGTGCAGTTTCTACTTCGAGTCCCCCACCCCCAACTGAGGGTTCCGTTTCTGCATTCCATGTCCGTCTCCATCCTGACTCCACCCATCCAGACCCTTTTAAAATCTCAAAGCAGCTTTCCTGAAGTCCTCAGACACTGGGACTTGTTTTCGCTTGTTTCGTTTTGCTTTCTTACAAGATCCTTTCTAGAATGGCTATACTTCATGCTCCTTATCCTACGTTTATTTCCGGTGTCGCCAAACGGACTGGGTTGGACATCAGACCCAAGAAAAAGGTTTATTTTGGTTTTGTTCTATTTTTACCTGAAAAAAAAGAGTTTTTACCTGATTCTGACTTGTCATCAAACATAATGACTAAGTTATTTTAGATAAAATCACAGTTATTGAACCACAGATTGGAGAGCTGGATCGCACCGGAGAGATTCACAGCTATCCCTTTGCTTTTGCAATCAGATGATGAGGTTCCCAGGTTAGTTTTTCTCCCAAAGTCACCCCGAAAGCAGTCGGAGAACCAAGATTAGTCTCTGCATTTCTCCCTTCAGTCTTTTTCTTATACCAAATAGACTAGAAAGGGTGGCATTCACTTTTCTTACATCAGATCCTCCACTCATTTCGAGTTTTTATGCACACAGCAAAACCAAAAGTGGTCTCAGTGACCGTCTACAATCAGCACTTTTAAATGACCGTGACATTTACCTAGAAAGAAATACACTTAAAAATCAAACCATACCTCTTAAAAATACATGAGAAACCTGATTACCTGATGAACTCTCTAAAATACGATTTGTGTCATGCTGCGCCATGACTGCCAATAGAAGTCTTTTGTTTTGAAAAAGTTTAAACATTTTAAAGTATTTTTAAAATTCACTCTGCTTCTTCACTGACATTATCCCTCTCTGTTGCTATTAAAAAAAAAAAAAAGCTAGTTTCTGCTGTGAAAAACATTCTCTTTCATTTCACAGTGACAGTAAAGAAGTAATTCCTGCCGCTGTGCAACGGCAACGTGATGGGTGATGGGTGCCGGGCAACGGCCCTGTCCATGAGACACGCAAATGTGACAGGCGATGGGGAACTGCAGCCTCTGTGCGGCCCAAGCCACTGTCCCTCCTTGGGAGTAAGCGTCTCTGCTGCTGCGCTGAAAGCGGTTATTACTAGATGTAGGTCTGCCGTCCAAGAAGAAAGAAAATGCCAGCGAGGCCTGAGAGCAGGAAGGAGGCGAC
>PVIY010051448.1:0-15670 GCA_004026745.1 Myrmecophaga tridactyla
GTGCCTTGTGATGGCAAACTAGCCTGGTTCTTATTTGCAATATTATGGGCTCTGGAATGTTTCAGAACAGTGGACCGGGTTTGCCTTAGGGTAAAATGAAGACAGCATACAAAAAGGAAGTGAGGGATGATGGGGCTGTTTTCTTTTAGGTCCTGCCAGCACAAATCCAGAATTAACCCGATGTTAGGCAGTTGTTACCCAGAGGTAACTGTCTCTCCTTTCACTAAAACTCAGTTAATGGAAGTAAAACAGCTGAAAGGGGGTATTGTTTACTCCCCAAACTTCCCACCTGCTTTTCCTCCTGCCCCTAGGGGCTCGCAGATCCTAGCTGCAGCTCTGCCCCTCACCAGCAGAGTCACTTTGACCCAGGCCTGTCACCACTGCTCTAAATTCAGGGCATGGTGGTAAAGGGCCTGGGAAGCCCTTCCTCGGACCCTCCACTGGCTTCCTGCGGTGAGGACCACCTTCCCTGATTCTCTTTGCTCAGTATTTACTTTTGTGACTTTGGGCTATCACTTCCCTTTCTGAATCTCAGTTTCCTCGTCTTTAAAATAGAGATCATTCTAGTAGCTGCCCTGTTCGTTGCTGTGAGGCTCGAGGAAAAAATGTAGAGAAGGACTTAACCCAGCGCCTGATCTGTGGTTTGTGCTCAGTGCACAGTGATCATCTTCATCACCGCCATTGTCACCACCATGCCTCCATCGCCAGGGTATGACTTCACTGTACCCCTAAGCACCAAGTGATTCACATGAAAGGATCTCAGCATCCATTCCAGGACTTGACTGTCCGCTCCCCTCGCCACTCGCCCCCGTAGCCCCCACACATACATGTGTTTGTAATGTAGTGCCAAGCCTGTGATGGAGCCACTGTCCCTGGAATATGTCCCCGTGAGGCTGGGGGCCGTGTTCAGCTGCTCCCGGGGGGTGTGCCGTGGCCACAGCCAGACAAGCAGAGCCCTGGAGGAGGCTCACACGTGCTCATCGGTACACGCTGCGATGGACATTGTTTTTAGTATTGACAAGGTAGTTTTGTCTTTAACTGGAAAAAAAAAATTCTCTCTGGGTTCCCCCCCCCCCCCCCTTTCTAAGGCCCCCCACCCTAGAATGAACAGGTGATTATAAGAACATCCACCCACAATCTGTTTCCTGTTCTTATACTTGGAGTCATTCATTAAGGGGGATTGATTGGCAGTGGTGTGTGTGGCAGACCCCACATTGAAAACCAGTCCTGAAACAGTGCTTCAAGTCTCCGCTCAGACTTTAAAATGGGATAGGGAGGGTCAGGGCCAGACCCAGTTTGCTTGCTGTCGCCTCTCTTTACCCCCGGTGGACAGTTTACCTGTTAAAATCCGCACACAGTTCACACATCTTCCTGTCCCTTCCTCTACCTCCTAATACTAAATACATTTAGTGGAGATTAAAACTTGTTATTCAATATTTCAGTGCAATCATATTTAACATGTAATAGAATCTGCGTGAATGAAATACTTAAGCCATTAACCCATGGGGATTGATTGAAAGGAGTGTGACCCAGGCCTTCCCTCTCCTGTGTTAGGATTGTGGTATGTTTTAGGGGTGCCCAGGCTTGATTTGGAATGTGTTCATCCTGCAGGGGAAACCCATCAAAATCCTGGGAACCGTTCACTGCAGGGAATAGAATTCTGTATCCCTGGGACCTCGGAGTAGTCAGATGAGTTAGCTCCGGCTTTGAAAAGGGATCTGCCCTATTGGGCACCCAGGGAGGATGTGCCAGGTGGGCAGAAGGGGCCTCCTGTTGAAAGGGGAGGAAGGTAAGGTGAATGAGAGTTCCCGGGCCATAGCTTCTCCTTGGTCTGCTCAGATGCCTGCGGCTACGGCTCTTGAGCTCTAAAACATCTGCAGAAAACTGAGGAAGTTTGGGCTAGAAGTCTGAATTAAGGAGGGGGTAGCACGCAAGCATGCATTGTGAGAAGGTGGTGCATTAAGCCAGTGCTGGAGAAAAACTCGAGAACAGACTCAAGAAAAACAGCTACCGTTCAGCTTGTGTGCTCTGGCTGATGAGAATGAATGAGTCTAAAGCTCCGTACACACTCAGACTCACCCCCAGACACCAGGTCTATGCATCCTTAAGAAAGCAACAGGTCCCCAAAATTGAGCACTTCTTACTGGCAGGCACTCTGTTACATACGTCCCCTTTATTATGCCATTTAACCTGATCATGAGGATTAAGCTGAGAGCAGTGAGCAATGGAATAGCCCAGTTTTAAAGATGGGGAAACCATCTTTAGGTGCTTGCTCAGTGTATCAGAGATAAGGGGGCAGAGTCAGGATTTGAACTCAGATACGTCTGATTCCAAACCTGATGCCTTAGTCATCACTGGTCTTTCTGAAGAAAGTATGGGGAGAAGGATGGATTTAGAACATGCTTTGGGACACTGTCTGGTTGCCATCCAGTAGAAGTGTGTGTGTGTGTGTGTGTGTGTGTGTGTGCGCGTGTGCGCACATGCACGTGGACAGAGAGAGAATTCTGTCTATAACAGGATATTATCCGGGGGGAGGAAAGCCCCCTCTTCAGCTCTCCTTTCCTGCTCACGTCCCTGGGTCTGGACATGGAGGAACCCAGGGCACTAGAAACTGCAGCGCTGGAGACCCAGGAGAATCTGGATACGACTTGGAGGATGCTGAAAGCCTCACCAGCCAGTGCGAGGAGTGGGTGGAGAGAGCAGGCTTCAGGAGGGTGGAGAATGGCTGTGTTGCTGTTTTTGTACTTTATAATAAAAGAGGATCATTGTAATTGCGAGCCCTTGAATCATAACACTCCTGCCTATGGCTCGCCCCAGCTGCAGAGCCATTTAGTTAAATAGCGCACAGAAAACTCCTTTCAGCTGATATTACTTTCCCGCTGTTCTTAAAACATGAGACGGGGCCGAACTGCTGGAAGAACAAAGCCATCTCAGGCTCCCCCAAGCCCTGGGTGTGCCTGGAGCCCCCGTGGGATCTCTCGGGCCTGTGGCGGAGGAAATGAAATTATTTTCATTTGCACTGCACCCCTCTCTTTTTGGAAACCACTTCTTTAAGATGTTTGCACACAGCAGGTCAGAGCTGGATGCCATGGCTAAGTTGTTTCTGGTGGGTGGTGGCCTGGAGGGGATGGAGAGAGGCCAGAGTGCCAGGGCTGGCAGGGGTGGGCTGTGTCTTTGCTTTGTTTGGCAACAGGGGGGTGGGGTGGGGTTATGGAGGAATCTGAACGGACAGCTAGAAGCTGGTGAAAGATACTTAGGGGAAGGGATAGGGACCCGGGGTGGGGAGAGAAGCCTGGGCCCGTACCTAACCTCTCCTGGTGTCATTATCCTGTAGTATTGTCTGTTGCTTTCTACTGGGAGAACTTTGTTACAAAATTGATTCAGAGCATTCAGGGAGCTTTGCCAGAGGAAAATAGTTCAGGAGAAGGCCAAGACGTTTCGCAGTGCAAGGGCTCTGGGGTGCATGGGGTCACAGAATGAAAGGGTTTTGATCACTTCGCAGGTTAGTGACAGACATTCAAAAGACTGAGGACCCTATTCGAAGGTGAGAAAGTTGGATGTTGCCAGGCTTCAGCACTTTAAGAAATAAATAGGTCTTGGGGGAGGAGGGGCGGGTTCCTGGTACAAAGTGTGATGTTGTCTGGACACACTGGTGGGGAGCATTGGGGGATGAGTCTAACAGGGTCTTGGTGCATTACTGGGATCAAAGAACGTTCTAGCTGGAAGAAACCTTAGGGACCATGTAGTCTGGTTTGGGGAAACTGAGGCCCAGAGAAGTAAAGGGATGTGCGTAAGGATAAGTGGCCGTTCAGCAGCATGTCATTCTTCCGCTTCTGGACAGACCAGCTTAAGGCCCTTCTCTTTCTTTTCCGAGCCAGGCAGCTCCATCGCAGTGGCCACTGCCCCTACCTCACCTTCCTTTCCTCCTTCCTGCCAGAGGAAGAAAACATGGACCCTGCCCTCAGGAAGCTCCATCACCTGGCACTCACCTGCACCCATCGTCTTGGCCGGCCCTTGCGGCCATCACAGGTGCAATTCCAAGGGCTTGTGAGGGTTAGCTCACAGCAGTCCTGCAAGGGATAGGGGCTGTGCTTGCCCCCATTTAGCGGATGAGGAAGCACAGAGCCTGGACATCCCTTGTCCAAGGTTTCTGGAAGCCAGGCAGTCTCGTCCCACACCTGGTGCCGTAAGGCCCAAGCACATGCAGACTCCATCACCCGCGGCGGGGGCCAGAGGGATGGAGCCCTCCACCCATCCCCGATCAGGATCATGGCAACGCCACAAGCCAGCGCTGAGCAGGCTGGCAGGGACAGGCCCGCACCCAGAGCCCGGCAGGGGCTTTCCTTCTCATGGGTCTTAGCTTGCCAGGACCACCTTGGCAGTGGACTGGGCTGCGTGGCTTAAACAGGAATTTATCGTCTCCCAGTCTGATGTCAGCAGGGCTGCGGTGGCCATTAGTCCACAACTGTCCCTGCCTCCATCACCTGGCTCCCTCTCACCCTTTCTTATAATCACGCCAGTCATCCTGGCTCAGGGCCCACCAGATTCAATCTGGCCTCACCTTAAATAATGACATCTTCAAAGATCCTGTTTACAAAGTGGGTTCACATTCCTGGGCGTGAGGTTAGGACTTGAGTGTGTCTTGGTAGCGGACATGATCCAACCCCTAACATCATCCCTGGCGTTTTCCAGGTTATTAACTGCAAGCTGCACGCAGGCTGCGTGTGAGAGACCCTCACACCGTGGCCCATGGCCCCGCGCAGCAGCCCCCGGGTAGATAGGGTGAGGGCTGGAGCCACAACTCACACATGGGTCTTTGCAATCCGAGACTTAACAGTTTCCCACATTGGGCACCCAGAAGTTGCCTGGGATCCTGAGTAGGCGGGCAGGTCACGTAGGGACACACAGTCACAGCTGACTGCCTGGGATGGGTTTCCCAAAGTCCCCCTAAAAGCAAAGGAATGTTGAGACAGTTCAGACAACTTTGAACTGAGCAACAGATACTTGTGTACATAATAATAATTTTCAAGCATGACGTATAGGACCAAGCATTGTGCAGCCCCATTTTGTAAAATAGTTTTATTGCAATAGAATCTACATACCCTAAAATTCACCTGCTTGAAGCATACAGTTCATTGCATTTAGTGAATTTACAGAGTTGTGCAAACGTCATCAAGATGCGACTTTAAGACATTTCCATTACTCCCCCAAAAACCCTGTAACCATGAGCACTCACTCTCCATCCCACCTCCACCACCATTCCCTTCCCCCAGGCCCAGGCAAACTCTAATCTATTTTCTCTCTCTGTAGAGTTGCCTTTGTGGACGTTTCATAGAGCTGGAAACATATAATGTGGTCTTTGGTGTCTGGCTTCTTTCACTTAGCATAGTGTTCTTGAGGCTCATCCGTGCCTTAGTGTGTATCAGTATTTTCATTCCTTTTTATGGCTGAATAATATTCCATCATATGGCTATACCATATTTTGTGTATCTCTGCATCAGTTGATGAACTTGGGTTACTTCCCCTTCTGGGCTATTGAATAAAATTGTCATGCCTATCCATGCACAGGTTTTCATGTGGACATATGTTTTTTATTCCCGTGGGTATCTGCCTAGGAGTGGGATTGCTGGGTCATACAGTAACCATTTGAGAAACTGCCAAACTGTTTTCCAAAGTGCCCATACTGTTTTACATTCCCACCAGCAATGTGTGAGGATTCCAGTTTTTCCCCATTCTCACCAACACTTAGCATTGTCATTAGCCCCATCTTGCAGGTGAGGAAGTCGAGGCACAGGGATGGAAAGGTCAGCTGGCTAGAGAGGGGAGCAGCAGGACTGCGCTCAGGACCGTCTGACCAGTCCCCTACCCAGGGCGAGGTGAGGCAGGTGAGGTACGGGACCGGGGACCGCGCAGGGTCAGCGCCCGGGAGTACATGCCGCCTTACATTTTTTGCCCTGAGTGCCCCACTCGCCTCACCTGGTCCTACCACTCAGCTCCTTATTGTAGGTCATTGTGCCCAGTGTTGGTCAGGGTGGGGTGCAAAGATGCCCATGGCACTGCCCCCTCCCTTGAGGCGCTCTCAGTCTGGCTGGAGAAACCATGTCCTTTGCAGCCCCACAAGCCTGGCTGGATTGGCAGAGGCTGAACACCTGTAAAGGACTTAGCACACTGTCGCACACTTCCTGGACGCCCTAGAAATTCTGGCTGGGGGTGCTGTGGTCATATTAACGTATCTCTGACCTTACATGTGGTGAGGCTGCCTCTGGGTCTCTGGAGTTTGACGGACTTCCTTCTGCGGTGGCTCTGTGACTACAGCCTGCACTCCCCGGTAGGAGGGGGACTCGCCAGTGATCAGAAATGGCCCAGGATGAAGGGAAGCTGGACATCCAGGCTCTCCTCAGACCCGATAAACCTTTCCTGGGCATCATGGGTCCTGTCCACAGAGCCTGGCAGTGGCTCCACTTTAGGTTTTGGGTCTCTGGCTCTGTTATCTCCAAAGCAAGAGTATAATTCCTGTGCTCCTACATGTGAGAACACTTCCAAAGGGTGATACATGTGGGGGCCAAGATGAGCCAGGGGAGGGGTGGCCTTGGGTCCTTCTGCTGAGTGGACAGTCCTCTGCTTTTCCCCAGCATGGGGCCAGAGGCACTCAGGCCTCCTGACTTAACTCAGCTCCCTGCTACCGCCAGCTCTCAGCCCCCTCAGCATGCGCTGTGCCTGACATCCACCTCGTGGCCCTCCCCGGGTGTGGGCTCTCTGTGCTCAGATGGACTGCGTGTCTTTGGGGGCTGCCAGTACTGTCCTGCACTGGCCTCACGAGTGAGGTTCCCACTTGCCGTCTCAGCCCCCCTTGCCCCAGAGCCCTTAGCCTCATCTTAGTGGTTGTTCAAGTAGCGATTGTTGAACCGACCGAGTTGATGAAAAGAGAGAATCTACGTGCTTTCTGTGTGTGTGTTAAAACAGGAGGGGCAAGTCAGGCTGGGCCTAACTTCCAAAGTGAATGGAAACTCTTCCACAGTTGAGTCTTTTGCATCTGTTTTATTCAGTAAGGGAAGGAGGAAGTCTTGTTGGAAGGAGTACTTGTCCTGTCACCTGTCACCATCCTCTCCATGTGTGGCTCTAAAACACCGAGTCTGACCATCCTCACTGACCTCCTACAAGCCTCAAGTCCAGATTCCTGGCCCGGGCATGGCAGCACTACAAAAGCCGACCTCTACTTTCCTGGCATATTTTGCTCTGGCTGCTTGCCCCTTGGCCATATACCCCATACATCAGACACACAAGACTGTTCTCCGAACCCCAAACATGCCTTCCTCTCGCCCCTTTCGTTCCTTTACACACTCAGCCCCCTTTCCCCAGAGGAACTCATGCTTTAGCAGAATTGACTCATTTTTGCTGTAGATGCTTACTCGCTCCTCTGCTAAGCTAGTGGGGCATGGAAATAATCCATTAGAAATCTTAGCAAGTGGGTTTTGATCTTTTTATGTATCTGTCTCCCAGAGAAACTATGAGCCACCACCCAGCCTCCTCCAAGAGAGGGACTCTTGCTCACCTGTGTTCCAGCACCAGCTCAGGGCTGGCCTGGATTCAGGTTCACAATGAATGTCTCCAGGGTGATCGAGTGGACGTATGAATGAATAAATGACTCGGAAATATTGACAAGAACATTTTCACCAGAACCTGTTTGGGGACCTGTGCAAATGGGTTCAGCTACCCAAAACCTCGTTGCTCACTGCTGCTCCTGGTGGCAGGTCCTTGCCATGGCCCAGAAGGACGGTCCCAGGCCATTTTGTAACAGGAAGCAGTCAAGGCTGCTCCCGCCCCAGCAGGCTTTGTCCTGGGTTCAGAGTCTCTTGGCCAACCTCTGCCAACCTGCCTGCTTTCCTGGCCCAGGCCGCCTTTTCTTGCCATCTGGCCTCCGTGTACAACCTGGGTCCAGTTCAGCCACTCGGCTTGCATTACCCTTTGCTCCTTCTCTGGAACACCGTCTCCATCCACCTGTTCCTCTGGCCTCTGTGCCCCGTAGAGAAACACACAGCTTCCAACAGTATACTTTTTTTTTTTTAACAGAGCCTGAATTTTAGACCAAACTCAACTTCAGAGGTGGTCGGGAGGAAGGAAACAGACTTATTGAATGCCTGCTGTATACTGTTTGCCTGCTATGAAACAAGCCTGTTGTATACATTACCTTGCATTAATTTATTTAATTCGCCAAACAGCTCTGCTTGTGTAGCATTTTATACTCATCTTACACAGAAGGAAATTGAGGCTTTGCAAACTTAACTTGCCCAAGTTACATAGTAAATGGCTGAGCAGGGATTTAAAGCCAGGCCCGAGTGATGTTTGAGCCCATGTGTTTGCCCAATCACAGGCTGCACCCTTAGGTGTGGGGTGCTAAAAATCTTTACCAAGTGCAGCAGCAAGTGGGATACAGAGTTTCAGATTTTACCACGAAAGACCGCACAACTAAAATTAGTAATAGAAGCATCTCTTTTCCTAGGAGGCACTCCTTGGCACGAGTGCGGCTTGTCCTCTTGCAGTTTTGACAACAATATTTTTTGTCTGGGGAGGAAAGGAAAAAAAAACTGTCACAAGAGAAAAGGTCACATTTACTAAACTTGTGATGGGAAAAATTGTCTCATTGAGATTGATGTCTGGTATTGTGTATGTGAGTGTGCTTCAGTAATAGAGAATAACCGGCCATTCTGTGACAAAGGTGTATTTGACTCTTCAGTGGGCGCTGGGGAGATGTATGCATGGTCAGGTTAGGCTAGGCTGTGATGCAATGACAGGTAAGTCCTGGTATCTTAGTAGCTTAACAAAGCAAGGTTTATTTTTTACTCTCATCAAGTTCACAGAAGGACCACAGCTCTCCAAGGTAGTGTTCTTCCAAGCAGTGATTTGGGAATCACGTCATATTCCTCTGCCTGAATTTTCTGGCTACATCATCTGCAACAATTGGCTTTGAGGCTGCTAGGGCAGAGGAAAAGAAAATTAAAAGCACATATACCCACTCTTTCAAGGGGTCATTTCTGCTCATAGCCCTTTGATCAGAACTGGTCACATGGCCCTGTCTGATGGCCAGGGGCCTGGGAAATGTGGGGGAGCACATGAATGCTTTATGAGTAGGGGAGCCCTGGGCTGGCTGTGCTTCTTCAGCAAGTCACTGCTCTTGCTTTTCTAGAATCAAGACGTGGCCCTGGAAATGGAAACCAGGGCCACAGAGACTGCCAGCAGCAGAGCCCAGACCTGAAGGGAAGCTTCTGCACACTTCACCCTGGGCTGTTCAGTGAGCATTTACTGAGCTCCTATCTGGATCGACCCCATGAGGAGATGTGAGAATGAATAAAATATGTTAGTTCTGGGGGTGCATGGTGGTACAGTGGTAAAATGTTTGCCCACCATGCAGGAGACCTGCATTCAATTCCTGGCCCAGGCACTTCCCTCCCCACCCAAAAAAAAAATTTCAACAAATGGCGCTGCAATAATGGGATAGTCACATGGAAAAAGAATGAAATATGCCCCCACCATACAATGTACAAAAAATATATATATAGGGCGGTGCAATGGTTGCTTAGCAACAGAATTCTCACCTGCCATGCCAGAGACCCAGGTTCGATCTTGGGGTAAAAAAACAATATATATATATATATATGTCAGAACTGAGTTCACCAGCCGCACCTGTCGGGTTGAGCGCCATGGCCACCTTTGGAGATGGTTTGGCTGAGCCCTGCCTGCCCTTAGGATGTATCTTTTGTTTTAGGTGGTTTGGGAGTGGCGGGGATGGGTTTGTGTTCCTCCATCATCTGTTCAGCTTCCTGCGTTCGTGCCCATGTGGACGGAGGGGAAGTTGTCCTGCTGGGGTAGGGAGCTGCTTGCTGATCTGCTGAGAGAGGGGACACAAGGCCTTGGACCCTTCTGCATGGCCATGTCAGCTGGCCAGACCCACATGTCACCAAGGGGCTCACCTGACCCCTGGAGCTATGGCCGTGGCCCTGTGCTGGTGCCCCAGCCCACCTCCCCCCATGCTCCCTTCTCCTTGGGGCAGAAGAACGCAAAGGGATTTGAGGCCAGGTCTCCGTCAGTGTCACCACATACTTTTACTCCCCTCCTGGTTTGTGGGCCTCCCACCCAGCTCCCGTGGAACCCAAGGAGAAGGAGATGGCAGAGGCTTAGGCTCTTACTCTGACCCTGTGTTCCATCAGCTCCATGACCGAAGAGAAGTCATTGAACCCCTGTGAGCTTGAGTCTCTTTATCTATAACATGAAATGGCTGGACCAAGCCAATATTTTTGTAACAGCAGGTTATAAAATCAGTTTAGTGTGTCGGACCAGCATCGTTCAATGATACAGACTGGAATGGATGGGAGTAGAATTTACCAAAGTGAAAAACAAGTCGTCAGGGTAAGAGTGATTCAGGAAACACTCAGGTGTGTGTGTGTCTATCAGACCATGGCATACAGTGCATTTCTTACCACGAGTTACGTGTGTCTATCAGACTGTGGCATACAGTGCATTTCTTACCACAAGTTACAGTTTTAAAGAAGTTTGAAGAGCATCGAGTTGGACCAGGACTCCTTGACCTCTCTCTGTAAAGGGCTAAGCACAAACTATGTTAGGCTTTGTGGGCAATACGGTCTCTGTTGCAGTTAGTCTCCCTTGCCATTGGAGCACAAAAACAGCCACAGACAATACATAAACTGTGTGCATGGCTGTGTTCCAATAAAACTTTATTTATAAAAATGGGCAGCCGGCCAGATTTGGCCCACGAGCGGCAGTTTACTGAGCCCCGGACTAGACCCCCTTCATCCAGGGGAGGTGGGCTGCAGTGGGTACGTAATTTGAGAAAGAACAGTTAGTAATATATGTGTTTTCATAGAAGGCTAACTACAGAAAATAAAGCTCAACGAAATCTTCTTAGCTGTTGGAGAAACAACAAAAATAGAAAGCAAAAGCAGGATTGGGGTGGGGAGGGAAGTGATTGGCTCAGTTTTAAAAAGTTTCGCGTTAGATTGGAGGTGATCATCCTGCGGCTCATGAAGAAGATAAGGTCCCTGGCCCTGAAGTTTGGGGCCCAGGCTCACGCAGCATCACTGCTGCCGTCTTTAATTAAGCCAACCTTTAATCATCCTAAGATTTCACATAAAATATGGATCTCAGAATTCCCTCTGAAAAGTAACATCCGTATGCTTTGTAAAGCCACATTCCTGTGCAGGCAGCAGGGCAGGCTCTAGCCGGGGCCTGGCCAGCCCTGTCCCTGCCACCTTCTACTGTCCTTTGTCTGAGTCCCTCCTGCCTCCACCTGCTCAGCCCCTGTTGGTAGCTGAGATTTCAATCCTGGTCTAATCGAATATTTAGGCCCCTTAGGATCCCACATTTGATAATGTCCCGCCTGCCACGTGGCCTTACCATGCCACTGACCCATCGGGCCTCCATGGGCTTGCTGGTAGAATGAGTCTAATTCTGCTCCTCCAAAAGGATCATTTTGAAAATAAGTAGGAGGACACGTTGAAAGCAGTTTGTAAAACACAAAGCCCTTCACAAATGTAAGAGAAATAGAAACAGCCAAACACTTCTTTTAGCGTTTGAGGCTTTAATTTATTTTAAAAGTAAAATATTTGTTTTTCAAGTGAAAAACAAATGTAGTATGGGAAGAAGATGCTCCTGAGCTCATGAAATACGATCCTGCTGATCCGGGAAGAGCTGTCCCCCTCGGTAGGAGAGGATTTGGAGCCAGCCAGCTGCTCCCAGACACCCCACCCAGCGAGCATGTCGCTGACATGTCCTCAGTTGAGATCTGGGGAGATTTTGAAAAAGAGTTGACAGTTATTTTCTCTAGAGACCTATAAACTGATCGGGCATGTAAGTGAGCCAACTGCTCTTTCTCTCCTTAACCCCCACACTCGGAACACCCTGGAGAAGTTGATCTACAACTTGACCCTGGAAGGGAGCTGGGTTCTTTCATTTGGGTTCCAGGGACATGCCCAGCGGCCCCTGGAATGGCCAATGACTTTTGAATGCCTCACTGTCCCCCAGATTATGTGGTGGGCTGGAGAGCACGTCAGGGTCATAGGAAATTTAGGGAAAGAATGCTGAGAATTTAAGGGAAGGAAATGCTGAGTGCTTTGTCCAGCAGCTCAAGGGCTAATGGTCAGAAGTCTGGCAGCTGCATCTGGACTAAGAGTCGAGACCCCGGGGCTGCGGCTTCTCCCCTCTGCCCGTGGGTGGGGCCACCCCTCCCAGCCCTTCCGTCATTCACAGGGATGAAACGAAGAGGCGGAAAAGGGGGTTTCTGGCCCCAGCAGGACAGAGGCCGTCTAAGCCCAGAGGTCGGTATCTCCCTCTCTGGCTCAGTTGTCCCTCCTGATGGAATGTGGAGAACCTGTCCCAATGATCTGAACGTCCTCCAAACATCACACACACAAAAATTTACAGCATATTTACCTTGCTTGCATCTTGTAGACCCATTACAGCCGGGCTTTGCATTGAACGTCCTGTTTGCCATAAAGAAAATGAAATTCAGTGAGCCTCTCATCACTGCCAGGCACTAAGGGCGCTGCACGAGAGGAACGCTAGGGCCTACCTTCCCAGAGAGCCGAGCCCCAGCCCCTCTTGGCAGGGCCTGTGGTGGCCGACTCTGCTCCTCCCCTGGGAGAGGCCTGATCATCTCTGTGTGATAGGGGAGGAAACTGAGGCCCAGAAAGACTGCTAGGCAGGGGCAGAGCCGGGCTTCGCGGTCAGGTGTAGCTGATTCTCAACCTGCAGTGAGGTTGGTGTCGGCTAAGGGAGGCGGACAAGGCGAGGCACTAAATCCAGTCTCTGAGAGCTCCCGTGCGTGTCCCAGGCCTGACGGGTGGCGACCTCTCTGTCCTCACACGGGAAATCCGGGAGCACCTACTGTGTGCCAGGCCCCAGCTGAACCCTAGGGATTTACAGTGGGAGTGGCATGCTGCTTTGAGTCTAGGCTCGTGTATTTCTCTGCAGAAATTTCTGGGGACCCTCCTCAGCCAGCGGAGCCATGGTTACCAGCCTGGCCCCCTGTGTGAAAGCCGGCGATGGAGCCCCCCGGATCCTACAGGAGCGGGAACCCGAGCTCTCTGGGTTCTGAACTTCCCGGGCTCCCTCTGCTACTTCAGAATGGCTCCGTCTTGAGGCTAAACCCAGAAGAACTGAAGGAAACCGCGCCGTTCCCTGCCCTAGCCTCCGTCCCCCCGCACGCCTCCGACAGGAGCCCTGTGGTGGGCCACGCGGCGGTCAGGGCGGGACGCTGAGGCGGGGGCAGGGGACACGGCCGCGTCACAGGGCCGCCCGCCAGGAGCCGGCGCTGGTGGCTTGTGCTTTCCAGCTTTGTTCCGTTCTTGTTTCTCTCCTCGTCTCAGAATTCACGCCGAGTTCTCCGACAAAGCTGATCGTTTCAGACATTCAGCAGGGGCAGAGGGAAGGCTGGGAAGAGGTGGAGAAGCCCGTCTATTAGATATTGTTTTGGTGGGCTTCTGGCTCTTTAGCTCATGGTTTAAATATTGGAGTTTGGGTCCTAGGAAATGCCATGTTGACTTGTCTAGGTGGTGCAGACTTGGCATCCTCAGCCCTCAGCCCCGTGGCCATCGCAGGCTCGGTCCCTGTAACTGAGATGCTCCAGGCCTGGCGAGGGGCCGGGCCCTGGGGTGTAAGAGCGTCCCCCCGAGATGCTGGAAAGGGCCCTGCCCACCAGCAGGCCGCATCCAGTCCTCCAGCTTAGCTTGCAGGAGCACCAGGCACCTGAATTTACTTTGGGGATAGGAAAATGCTTTGGTTCCTCCCAGCTTATCTGGTACAACTAGGGTCTGTCTGTCCTGCATTCAAGTGGCCCTGAGGACAGAAGACACTGGTCTCTATTATGTCCTTTTCATTCTGGTCATTCTGGCCTCCCGTCCCCTCCTGCCCCTTCCCCTGTCCTGGGTTGCCATAGTAACTGTGGCCAGAGTCTTGGGGGCCTCCAGTTGTTCTGCTCTACCATGCCACTTGGCTTCTGCCCGGGCTGGTGGGGAGCCCTGCCTCGCCCAGAGCTTGCCATCCTCCATCATGGACAGCATCGTGGAGCCCCTAGGATGTAAAGTGGCCATCCCTTAAGCAGAGAAATGTTTGTGGATTTCAGGGGCAGCAGCCACAGTGGACGCCCAGGGGCCCTCAGCTGGGAAGCCAGCCCCCCGAGACTTGGCCCATTGGCCGTCCGTCCTGGCGGCTGGGAAAACATCTTTGTACCATGAGCTGTCAGCAACCCGAAGTGCAGGTTACCAGCAGCGAGAGCTTGTGTCAACCAAGAGGAAGGCTAGTGGTCACCCAGGAGTCAAGCCTTTTCCCAGGGGATGCGGGGAGGGAGAGAGAAGGAGGGGGAGGAGTGGAGGAGAGAGAGGGGACAAAGAACATGCATTCCTCCCTTCAGAGCCATGTGGGGCACTTGCTGAGAGAGTTGTAACAACAAAACAAAAACCTTCAACCAGAGGATTTGTGGTGCACACACACACACACACAGGTACACAGACACACACAGGCACACAAACAGCTAAAACAAAGCACAAATGAAAAATTTAACGTTGCTGAGTCTTCTGTATGGCAGTCCAGAGGTGTAAGTGTACAGTTTAACTGCAGAAAAAAATACATGGAAGTGGATGTTTTGTTTTGTTAATTCCACATTTAAGATATTAAACTCTGTAAATTGAGGTTTTTAATGGAGGAAGAGGTTATATATTTTTTGTAGTATTGGGCAGTTTAACAATCCATGAAAAAATTGCTAATTCTAGGTTTGCAGAAAAGGACTACTTATTGCTAATAGCTTACTTTATTGTTGGGTGTCTGTAATAAAATTGTCAGGACATTATGGAAAAATGATCATCTTTAATAAAATAATTGAGTAAATATTTTCCTGCAGATTTCCCAAAATGACTCTTTTTGTGAAATGGAGTTTCATAAGTTGGGATTTAAAAACTTTCCTCGTGAAGAGGATTTTGATACGGGGGCCTCATTTTGGGGTACCTTGGGAACAAAGAGGATGTTTTCTTTTCAGAAGAGTCACCAGGAGACTAAGGCAGCAGATGCTTAGGGGCCCCCAACCCCTCCCCTAAATGCACGATTAGGAGGGAGACGGCTGCCAGTTCAGGCGGCCTCTGCCTTTCGGTTTGGATGAGCTGACGTGGAACTTTGCTACTATTCTGGAAGAAGTATGTGACCCAGGGAAAATTCCATTCACAGGGAGAATCAGGAGGCCCGGGGTCGCCCAGCCCTGCCAGCCGCTGCCTGCTGATCAGCGGAGACCCTTCCTCCTCCTCTGGGCCTCGGTTTCCTCACTCAGAGAGCGGAGTGGCCTTGCCTCCTCCGAAGCGCTCCTCCTGTCCGTGGGCTGGGTCCGTCAGCCCATCCGGGTTGGCAGGGCTGCCGCAGGTGGGCAGCCTCATTAGGGGCCAGGCCGCCGCCCAGGCACCTCGGAGCAGCCCGTTGACTCGGACTTTTCTGGAAGCCTCGTACAGAAGAGCTTGACTTTCCACCGAAATTGCCCCCGCAGAACTGCTGTGACGTTTCCTTGGGAGGCCGGGGGTGACATTGGGCAGGGAGGCTGCTGGGCTCGGCTCCAGCAGTGGCCAAGGGCCGCTTGTCCTGACCCTGGGGCAGAGGGGCTGCAGCTGACATCTGGGAC
>PVIY010051449.1:0-15672 GCA_004026745.1 Myrmecophaga tridactyla
GGCTGGGCTTCCTCTTTTCACTTCCTTAGGGCGGGCTCACCCTGGCGCACCAGATCCCTCACAACCTCCTGGGTTGCATTTGTCTGCTGGAACCACCAGCGGGCGAAGAAGGCCATCTCCACGTAGACAAAGCGGCGGGTGGGCTCGGCCAGCAGGGCAGAGACGACCGAGTCCAGGATGTACTGCACGCCTGCATGCTGGATGTCATTCTGGACTGTGGGCAGAGGGGTCAGTCAGTCAGGGAGCCTCAGAGCTAAGGGGGACATTCCGGACACAGGATCCCAGGCTAGATGTGTCCCCACCCCGATGCCCAGGGTCCACAAGGGATTTGAGGGGTTCTGAGGACCTGTAGAAGGCCCAGGGCTAGTCCCCACTGTACTCACTGCCATAAAAGTACTGGTCCACCGTTTTGAGCCAGCCCACGTCATCGTGTGTGTGGGCCACCAGGTGCACGTTGAGCATGTCCGGCTGCACCTTGGGACACGTCTGCACAGAGACCCAAACACACATACAGCCTGTCAGTGTCGCTGGGAAGTTGGGGGGTGGGGAAGTCACAGACAAGCCTTGATCCAGAGGGTGAGCGACTCCTCGAATGAGGGTCTGACCCCGGCCCTCCCAGGGACTACACGGATACAGCTCCACCTGGCACAACCCCACAGAGCAGTTCTCCTTTACACCAGGGAAAACAGTAACAGTAGCTGAAGTTCATGACGCCAGGCTGGGCGTCAAATTATTCCCAGTTCTAGGTGAGAGCAAAGAGGCTCAGAGAGAGGAAGTGACTTACTCAAGGTCACACAGCCAGGAAGCGGAGAAGCCAGGCTGGAACTCCAGAGTTTCAGCTCTCAACCAGCACCCCACCCCACCCCCTGCAGCTCTGGCCACCCCTCCCCGCACCCAGTCACTCGCAGTTCTGTGACTGCAAAGTTCAGGCAAGCCGGCCCGCAGGCACAGACGGGGGCAGACAGACAGACGCAATCACATTCTCAGACTCGCACAGTCAGCCCTCTCAATGACACACGCACTCAGGTCGCCCTGGCACAATAGCAGCCGTTCGCTGGGGACACCAAAACAGACCCAGCCACGCCTCCGGCCCGGGCTTGGGTACATTTCCGCCCGCCGGCCCGGCTCACCTCGTACCCCGCGGCCCGAGCGCCGGGCGCCTCCAGCAACAACAAAAGTAGGAAGGGGAGAGGCCGGAGCGGCGAGCGCAGCGCGCGGGGGCTCATCCGGGGCCCCGCGGCGACCCCGCGGCCACTAGCTCGGAGCCCCGCAGCCCACGCGTCGGCGCCCATGGCTCTGCCGCGGACTCCAGGGCCCCACCGAGGCGGGGCTAAGGCCCCGCCCCCGAAGCAGGCCTAGCCAATCAGCGCCGGTGGGGGCGGGGCAGTCCGGGAGCCACGCTGTATCCCCGGGGGCGATAGGTTCGCAGCGGCGGGAAACGCCAGTAGGGTCCAGCCTTCCGGGCCGAGTCCTCCTCGGCGTCTCAGATTGTCCGTGTCCCCATGAGACAGGGATCTCAGATTTTTCTATGGTCCCCGGGTTGCCTGGCTGGGGCCAGGAGGGATGGGGGGCGTGCATGGGGTCCTGGGGCATCCCACCCACCTTCGAGGCTAGGGTCTTGGAGTCCCCCATCTGGGTTGGAAGCAGGGCTTGCTCGTTGCCTGCTCTGACCTGTGGATTCTGGGGAAGCTGGGTAAACGGATTGCCTTTCGAGTGCTGGGGGGAAGAGGCACCCAGCCTGGCTGAGGGGGCTCTCAGGAAGCTACCTTCAGAATCTCTGCCTCTGGAGTGAGGACCCGAGAGGCGAAGGAGGGGCCTGAGCCGCCCATGCCCTTCCCAATTCCAATCAATCTATCTAGATCGCAGCCTTTATCCTATTTCTCTGATAAGGAAACTGAAACCCAGATTCTTCAGCTCAGCAGTGCCTTCTGCTGAGTTGCCCTAGGACAGGAGTCACTGTCCCCTCCCAGGCACCTGACTTCAGGCACAAGGCATGTAAAATAAGCAAATGACCCCGGGGCCCCATCCCAAGTCTGACTGAAATCCTTTCCAGTGCACCAAAAGAGGTCAAAGAAGAGAGTCAAAATGAAAAACTTTATTAACTGTTTCGACAAGAAAATAGGCAGAAGCGCCTAGAAACATGGATAACTCCTCCAGCAGCAGGCAGGGTGGAGGAGGCAGGGGGGGCAAGCCTACCAAGTTTCCCTGTAGAAATATGCAAAAGTAGGACCCAGGCAAAGGGCCAGGTTCCCTCCATTCAGCTGGGGCTCCAGAGGTCTCCTCATCCAGGAAAGCCCAGTACAGAAGCTGAGGGCAGGAGGCTGAGCAGCCAAAACTCAGGCCTGGGGGAAGGTGGATAGAGGTGGTCCAGGATTGGACCCCTCTGCCCTGGTATCACCAGGGGGGTGTCATGGGTTGCGGGTTCTGCAAATAGGACATCACCACAGCAGAGATGGAAAGCCTGAGACGGGAGAGAGGTGTTAGTTGGGATCCAGAATGGGCAGACCTGGATCCCCCCTCTGCTACTCAGGAGCCCCTCCTTTTCTAGGCCCCGCCTCACATGAAGCTGCTCATCATCTGCTTGGTGTCCTCGGAGCTCCGGGAGTTGGCAAAGCTGATGAAGGAGCAGTAGACTGCGACCCAAGCACACCACTTCAGCTAGGGAGGGGTAGGTGATGGGTGGATTAGATTGGTGAGTGGCTCCCCAATGTGCCCTGCAAGCCTGAGGCCCAGTCCCACACTCCCCAAAACCACTTCCAACCCCCTGATACCAGCTGGCACAGCTCAGGCCCTGTCCCCTTCCCGAGTCCCCCAAAAGTCCCACCCCTCTTAGCCCACTTCAGGTACCCTGTTTCTGGGCCTATTCCCTGACCTGCATCTCTGGCCCTACCCGTCCTACCTCAGGCCCAAGAAGACTGGCCTTTGACACTGCCCATCATAGTAAAGACGTGACACTGTCCATCATTTCCCCACCTGTCCCTCCAAGCTGCTTGAAAGCCTGGTGCTGGCTCAGACCCACCTCCCACTTACCCACTGTGGCCCCGCCCTCTGGATACCCCTTCGGCTCCGTCTTTCAGGGCCACCAGCGTCACCTCAGCCCCACCCCTGGCCAAGTTCAAACTCTGATCCTCCTCCCGCCGGCTCTTTGCCCTCGGGGCTCCTACACCCCTGCCCCGCCCCCGGCCCAGGCTCTCAGGCTGGACCCCGCCCACCCGCCAACCTCAGGCTCGATCCCTCCAGCGCCGGCCCTGTGCCTCGCTAAACCGCAAACCTGCCACTCCCCCGGCCTCCTCCTCAGGCCGAGCTTCGCCCCGGGAGACCATGAGCCTGCCCACCTTAAGCATGAGGCCGCACATGCTGAAGATCATGCCGAGGAGGTTCATGTAGTCCGGCGTCGGGTCGTCCAAAGCCGGGTTACACTCGCTCGGCGGGGGCTTGTACCTGCGGCAGGGTCAAGGGTCAGGGACGCCCAAGTGCCACCCACCCCACAATCCGAGCCCCGTTGTCATGATGCTGGGGTTTCTCACCTCAGCACTTTGTTCGGCCTCCGTGGGTCCGACATATTGTTCGCAGACATCGCGAGTGGCGCGCCTCTTCCGCCGTGAAGAGACAACTTCCGGCGAGAAAGTGAGGGGGGCTTCTTTTTAAGTAGCACCCTCAGCGTTTCACTTCCGGTCCTTGCGGCTGGGACCAGGACAGGCCCCAATTACAGTACGAAGCTTTAGAAGGGGCCAGAAACACTCCCTGAAAACAGGACAAGGCGGGGGAGGGGGGTCTGGAAATGGGCTTCAAATTTCCCAATACGATCTCCAAAAAGACGAAATTTGAACCCGGAAGTGAACAGGAAGTAGGCCGTGAGGGACAATAATAACGTTACACCCGAGCGCTCGGAAGCCTCCGTTCAGGCGGACGCGAGGAGGCGACGAAGCGATGGCTTTCCCTGAGCCAAAGCCGCGGCCACCCGAGCTGCCGCAGAAACGATTGAGGACGTTGGACTGCGGGCAGGGGGCGGTGAGAGCCGTGCGATTTAACGGTGAGCGCCCTCATCTTTGTGCTGGGCCCTCCCCCCACCGCCTGAAGTCCGCGGCCCAGTAACCCCCGCCGGTGTTCCCCAGTGGATGGCAATTACTGCCTGACGTGCGGCAGCGACAAGACCCTGAAGCTGTGGAACCCGCTGCGAGGGACGCTGCTGCGGACGTACAGCGGCCACGGCTACGAGGTGCTGGACGCGGCCGGGTGAGCCGGGGGAGCCAGGTCGACATCGGGGCGCTGGGGCCGAGATCCGAGATCGTCGCTCACCTTCCGTGCCCGCCCTTCCAGCTCCTTTGACAACAGCAGTCTCTGCTCCGGAGGCGGGGACAAGGCCGTGGTGCTGTGGGACGTGGCATCAGGACAGGTCGTGCGGAAATTCCGGGGCCACGCGGGGGTGAGTGCGAGCAAGAAGACCCTCATTGGAGCGGGGGTGGCCTAAGGGACCTGCGTTAACGCAAAAATGATGTCAAGAACAAGCCTTGTGGCACTCACCAGTCCCAGCTCCTGCAGTTCCCCAGAAGCCTTTTGTCACCCCTGCCCCCAGCCTTTGCCCTTGCTTTTATTTGCTCTGGGAACCCTGCCTTTATCCCAGTCTCCCAAAGTCCAGCCCCCTCTGAGTGGCGGTTCCCGTTTCACAGAAGGTGAACACAGTGCAGTTTAACGAAGAGGCCACGGTGATCTTGTCGGGTGAGTCTGAAGCCTTAAAAGGGGGAACCAGGGTGCTCCCCCCAGCTTCCCCTGCCCCAACCTGACTTCAGCCTCACGCTGGCCCCACAGGCTCTATCGATTCCAGCATCCGCTGCTGGGACTGCCGCTCCCGGAAGCATGAGCCGGTGCAGACGCTGGATGAGGCCAGGGACGGCATATCCAGTGTGAAAGTCTCCGACCATGAAGTCCTGTCAGGGTGAGTGGAGCCTGGAGCTTACTCCTCCCCAGGTGCCACTGAGAATCACAGCTGCTGCTGTGCTGAGATTAAAATCTACTCTCGTCATAAGGCCCTGCCAGGTCTGGCGCTTGCTGACTTCCTGGTTTTTATTCATTCATGGACCTCACACTTCTACTTGTAAATTCAGTTCATTTCGATGGTGATTAAGGGTTTTGCACGGCCTGCCCTGCCCAGGACCTTCCGGGGTGGCAGTGAAGGGCCTACAGAAGAGCAGGCCAGCCTTGTTCTCTGGGCCCTGGCGGGGAGGTGTGGGCTAGGGACACCCAGGCCTGGAGTCATTGGGCCCAGGCCACACTTCAGCTGGATGCACCGTCTCCTGCAGCTCTGTGGATGGCCGGGTGAGGCGTTATGACCTGAGGATGGGGCAGCTCTTCTCAGACTACGTAGGCAGTGAGTTTGGCCCAGGGTGGAGGGACGGACAGGGCAGAGAGGCGGCAAAAGGGGCCCCAGTCTCACCTGCCTCCCCTCCCCTCCCCCCAGGTGCCATCACCTGCATCTGTTTCAGCCGGGATGGACAATGCACCTTGGTGTCCAGCCTGGACTCCACGTTGCGGCTTCTAGACAAAGACACGGGGGAGTTGCTGGGCGAGTGAGTCTTGGGGGTCAGGGGACTCTGCCCGCCCCACTCTGACTTGCAAGGCCCAAGTCCCCCTCACCCTGCCCATCTGCAGGTACACCGGCCATAAGAACCAGGAGTACAAGCTGGATTGCTGCCTGAGTGAGCGGGACACACACGTGGTCAGCTGCTCGGAGGACGGGAAGGTTTTCTTTTGGGACCTGGTCGAGGTGAGCCCCTCCCCACCCCACCCCCAACTACACACGTAGTCTCTCTCCACCCCCATGCCACAGGCCCTTAATCTGGAAAAGGGAGTGGATGTTCCAGCTGGGGCCTTGAAGGTTGAGTAAGAAAATAGGGAAAACATTCTTGACAAAGGGAACATAATGTGCAGAGGTTTGGAGGGGTGACATGTAGGTCAGGGGGATACATTTGGTCATCATTATTCATGGATTCCATATCTGCACAGTCACCTACTTGCTAAAATTTATTTGTCGTCCAAAAACCAATATCTGCGGCGCTTTGGCCGTCGTTCACAGATACACTTAGAGTGGCCAAAAAATGGAGTTGCCCAGTGCACACATTCCCAGCCCAGGTGGAAGGAGGTGACACTTGTTCCAGCTCTGCTGGTAAACAGACATCCTTTTGGTGGTCTATAGTGTCATGCTGTTTTGCATTTTCTGCTTTCTTTTGGTGATTTCACTGTTTAAAATGTCTCCCGGCCGTAGTGCTGTCTAGTGTTCCTAAGCACCAGAAGGCTGGGATATGCCTTACAAAGAAAATATGGATGTTCGATCAGATTTGTTTAGCCTGAGTTATAAACAGTTTTGTAGGCCGTTGAGTTCCTTGTGAACAAATACACATGTTTTAAATAAGGTGTCCTTAAACAGAAACACATAAATCAAATTATATTATCATGAAAGTATGATTGAAACCTGGCTGGAACTTAACCCTGCATTCCCCCTGGGAGCCGTGGTTCACTCTTTGTCTGTCTGTAGTTCACAGCAACTTTTTGGGGCAGAAAACTGCTGTGACTAACTCGAATCAGCTGTGCGAATTCTTCAGGCTGGCAGGAGCTGCAGGAGCAGCAGGATCGAGATCAGGCAGGGCCCAGAATGTCAGGCTGAGGAGCCAGGAGCTCCCTGAGTGAGGGGGAGCCGAGGGGGACATCCAACCCTGGGCCAAACGGGACTGTGGTTGTTCAAGAAACCTGAACTGCATCTGCGCAATACCACAGTTCCCAGCCATGAGCCCAGTCCTTGAAGAGTCCTAGTCTGATGGGGGAGGCAGGCTGGGCACAGTAGAGCAGGGGCCAGGGAGCTCATAGGAGGTGACATCAGTACCAGGGCTTGGTTGGGACAGTCGGGTCTCCTGGAGGGTTGGGGGAAGCGCAGGGGCCCTGGAGATTTGCTCTCACTCGGGGAACCGAGAAGAGTGTGCACATGTCCCATCTACTTCTTGAGGACCCTGTAGCCCCGAAGTTGCCCCAGAGGAGAGGGACTGGCTTACGTGTGGAAACACATGTCCTGCTATGTCTGCACAGTGATGAGGGAAACAGGGCACTGGGACTGCAGAGTGGGCTGGCTGGGGGGGACAGCAGTGGGGGGACAGGGACACCAGGAGCAGGCCACGACAGGCTCCCAGCAGCATGGGGACTGTGAAGGGGGATGGAACTGTTTCGGACATGTCCTAAGGGCAGAGCTAATAGGATATACTGGCAGAGGGATGTGAAGTGAGAGGGAAAAAAGAAAGACTCCCAGTGTGGCCTCAGCCCCTGGAAGGACATGATGCAAGAGCTAGAGTCCTGGGTGTTTTAGTTTGCTCAAGCTGACGAATTGCATCATACCAGAAATGTTTTGGCTTCCTCTCTGTTTTCTGTGTGTCCTCTTTCACCTCTGGGGACTTTTTTCTCTGTATTAAATTTTCATAAAGAACTCTGCTAAGAGGATTGAGACCCATCTTGAATGGATGGATCACATCTCAATTGAAATAACCAGAGGTCCCACCTCCAGGAGGTTTACACCCACAGAAATGGATTGAAAGAACATTATCTTTTCTGGGATGCATAACAGCTTCATGCTACCACACTGGGTTTGCGGTGTTTGGAGAACAGTCTGACATGGGTGGCTGAAGGTCAGGGGACACTGACAAGCCTTGGGTCCAGGTTCTGACACCTGGGAACCTGCCCACTGATAATACTCCTGCTCATTTGCCCCACAGGGTGCCCTGGCAGTGACCTTGCCCGTGGGTTCTGGGGTGGTGCAGTCGCTGGCCTTCCACCCCACTGAGCCCTGCCTGTTGACCGCAATGGGGGGCAGCGTCCAGTGCTGGCGGGAAGAAGCCTATGAGGCTGAGGGCAGAGCAGGCTGATGCTGAGGTCACCCCAAAGACAGAGACACAGACTGGAAGGATGGCAAGGACCATTTTATAACAGAGACATTGCTGGCCGAGGAGGGGAGGAAGGGGTTTCACACTAATAAATAGAGGAGGGGGACAGCCCCCCGCGGCCTTGGCCCTTCAGTCCTCATTTTTCTCTGGCGTGAAGGCGTCTATCTTCCGTGCGAAGGTTTCAGCCACAAGCAGAGGGAAAACCAGGGAGGCGTCAGCGTAGATCTGTGGGGATTGGGGGCCCGGTGAGCCTGCGATCCACACCCAAGGCCTGGAACCCTTCCCTGCCCACCTGCCAGCCCTCACCTTGACCGGCTGCGCATCCACCCTGATCTTGCCCCAGGAGACGGCTTCATCTGGCCGGGCGCCTGAGTCGGAGCCATCAAACTCCTGGGCTGTGTTGATGTAGACGGCATAGTCAGCGCCATTCCGCTGCAGGGAGTCAGGGAGTCAACCACTCGCAGGAGAGACAGACAGACACAGGCAGGAGCGGGTAACTGGCCAGAGCTGGTGGGCATATGGCTGCGAGCACGTCCCAGATTTAGAAAGCCATGCCCTGGCTCACGTGAGGGCCCGAAGGGCTGCTGGGTAAGCACTGGGGGCATTTCCTCGACCCACCCAGGACCAGGTGTCAACAGGCCTCCTGCCACCTGGTCAACAAGAGCTGCTACCAACCCTGTCTTCAGAACAACCTACAAGACCCTGCTTCTCCCTGCTCCCTGGCCCCTGCCTGGTCTGGGACCAAGGCAGATGCCTCCTCCCAGCTCCCTCCTCCCCCAACAAGCACATAGCAGCCAGAGGGCACCTGTGAACAACTGGGTCAGGTTACATTGCTGTTGTGCTTAGAGCCCTCTATGGCTCCCACCTTCCTCAGAGCAAAAGCCAAAATCCTATGTACGGTCCCAAGGCCCCACTCCACCTGCCCCATTACTTCCCCACGCTATGGCCATTTCCTATACCAGGAACAGCCCTCCTCCCACCTGCTCTGGCACTCGCAGGTCACACTTGCTAAAAGGGCTCCCCTCATGCACCCCTTTCTCTTGCCACCCTGTCACAGCACCCCTGTGTGCTTCACTTGCCGCCTCCCTCCCCCACTAGTCTCCAGAGGCCAGGAGGCCTTCCCATCCAGTCCACACCTGTCTCCCCTCATGTGGGAGAAGGCCCACTTCGTGGGCACGGCTCCCACACTGGCTCTCACCATGAGGTTGGCATTGGCAATGTGGTGCTTGACCAGGCCCCCGCCCAGGATGATCATCCCCGAGTGCTTGGCGAAGATGGCCTGGGTGTTGATGAGCCTCAGGTCTGGGGGGGGTGAGGGGCTGTGGTCAGGCTTTGGGCCCAGCCGGCCCACCTCCCCCTAACCTGCACCTGTAGCCCCAGCACACACCCTCCACGATGTCCAGGACCAGGCCCGGGTTCTTGTAAGAATGGAAGAAGATCATGTCGCCCAGCGAGCCATCCGTGAGCGCCGGGCTCAACACAGGGATGTGGTTCTGGGGGAGGGAGGGCAGGACAGGGCTTGGGGCCCGGAGCCTGGTGCAGGCAGCCTGGTGCCTCTCCCTGTTGCATCACTTCCTCCCTGCCTGACTGGGGGCAGAGGGCTTAACTTCCCTGGGCCTCAGGTTCCTCAAGAGCACTACAAGGATAACAGCACCTCCCCTCCTACCACCACAGATGATGCCCATTTAACAAACCACCCAAAACACTTAGGACAGCACCTTGCAACTAAAAGGCAGTAGCTTGTGTTAATTTCCAGATGCCTAGACCTCCTGGCCTCTGTGGGGTGTGGATCCTCAGGCACCCATAGGGGCCTTGCTAAGCATTGTCAGACTTAAACTCCCAACTGCTCCCAGGCAGCCCAGGAGAACAGATCCACTCAACAGCTGGGTGATGTCTAACAGAATTACTTAACTGCTCTGTGCCTGAGGCTCCTCACCTTGAAATGGGGACAATGAGAATGAGGACACCGTCCCCCTGTGGAGAGGAAGGGAGCTAACAGGTACCCCAACCCAGCCCCTCACCTTCTGGGCCCAGTAGTACACTGACTCTGAGTTGTTGATCTCCTTGCCAAGCCGGGCAATCATCCTGGAAGGAGTCCACTTCACACCCTAGGAGGGGACAAGGATGAGGCCGCACTTCCCGTGGCTCCCACTGACTGAGCCACCCCACCCCCCAGGGGATGGGCCCTGGCCTCACCTCTGTGTTCTGCTCCAGCACCATCTGGTCTAGGATGGGCATCAGCCAGTCCTCAAACTTGCAGTAATTGTCATTGGGCACCAGCAGGTTCCCAATCCTGGAGGCAGGAGGAGGTGGACATCAGGCCTCAGGACCTTGGGCCCAGCCCCCTTGCCCAGCACCACCCAGGCCGCCCAACACCCCTCCCCCACACCTGTTGATCCCATTCTCCCGGAGTTCCTTCCCCCTGAGACTGAATTCCCCCAGGTACGTGGGTGCCAGGCACTTGATGAGATCCTCCTCCACACCCCCAGCTGTGGTCACCAAGACGTCCACCTGTGGCCAGAAGGCGGCAACGTTGGCCAGGGAGGGGGATCCCTGCCCTCAGCCCGCAGATCTCCAAACCCCCACCTTCATCCCATGACCCTAAGGGGCAGCGCTGCTGCAAAACCAACTGCATCCTGTCCCTTTGCTTAGGACCGACCCATCTCTCCATTTCACTTAAACGTTCGATGCTCCTTTTGCCCGCTGAGGCTCAGAGAGCGTCTAGGCCCCAACCCTGCCAGGTCCCCACCATGTTATGCTGCACGAGGTAGCGGATGGACTCGCGGACGCCCGAGCTAATGAGGTTGGACGTGTAGCCCAGGAAAATGGTGCAGCCGGTGAGCGGACGACGGCTCCGGGTCAGGTCCGCATGATGGTCCTCGTCCTGCGACAGCGGCTCCAGCTTCTTTTCGATCTGGGTAGAGGGGCCCGATGGGCTTGAGCTCAGCCCAAAGGCCCCGGGTAGGTCCCAGAGGCAGACCGCCCCCAGGGCCCTGCCCACTCAGGAATCGGGTACCACTTCTACCTGGTGCCAGGCCCCGCCTTCTTCCCCGCCCGGACCTCAGGGGAGGGCTCAGGAGTAGCCGCCTTTCTGGGGTCAGAGAGCATCTCCTTTGCAGGTCTAGCCCTCACAGAAACGCTCGCCCAGGACAGGCCCCGCCTCTCTCTGGCGATTGGACCGCCCCATCGGAGGGCACGCCCCACCCAGCCCGCAGGAAGTCCCGCCCCCTACCACAGGTACAGCCCGGGTCCCGCGGCACACCACGCGCCTCCCCGGGCCCGGAAGTCCCGCCTCAGGCCTCACCATGGCGTTGATCTGCTCCACCGCGCGTCCGAAGTTGGTGGCCTGGAAGCCGGTGGTGCCGAAGGCCTCCAGCAACGCGCGGTAGTCCACGCCGCGATTGAAGTCGTAGCCCCGGACCTGGGCGCTCTCGGGCGGCAGCGCCGTGCTGTGCTTCAGCACGGCGGCCAGCGCCGCCGCGGGCGCCCCTCCTTCCAGGGGGCCCTCCATACTATGCGGCGGCGCTCCCAGGTCACGGCCGCCCCCCGCCGGGCCTCCGGCGGCGTTTAACGTGCCGGGTCCCACAACCGCTTCTCTTGCCCGAGCGCAGGAAATGGGGCTCGGAAAGACCTCGGGGAAACGGGCCGGAAGTACCTCAGTCACATGATTCTCTGTGGCGCCCAGGGAGTGGCCATGTTTGCGCGGCTGTACGGAAGCGAGGAGTCTATTCCCTGATTTGCATGTTCTCAGCTTCCTATGATTAGAGTCCTACCTTTACTGCTACCTGCTGGAGACCCAGCGCATTGTGCAATGCTTCCCCCATCCAAGTCTGTCTTGGGGAGAGGACCGCTTCTTAGGCGTGGCCCTTGGGCAGGATTTGGGTCCCCAGGCAGAGTCAGATACGGTTTCCTGCCTCTCCTCTAGTCAGATGGCACTGATCTCTGCTCATGCCACCACGTGCTGCACAACCCTTTCCACCGGCAGCTGCAGCTATCACCTCTGGAAAGCCTTTCCTGACTTTCCAGACTGGCCCAAAGATCTCTTCTGACAGCTCTTTCCCCTCTCTTCCCCCCCACCCCCGCCCCAGGGAGACTATAAGACTCCTGAAGGCGGGTCTGCGGCTCCTGCATCCCTCTATGCGCATCTGTGCTGGTTTGAAAGGAAGTATGCCCCCTAAGAAAAGCCATGTTTTAATCAAAATATCATTTCGTAAAGGTAGAATAATCTCTGTTCAATACTGTATATTTGAAACTGTAATCAGATCATCTCCCTGGATGATGGGATTTAGTCAAGAGTGGTTAAGCTGGATCTTGATTGGTTTATTGGAGTCCTATAAAAGAGGAAATATTTTGGAGAATGGGAGATTCAGAGAGAGCAACATTTTGGAGAATGAGAGATTCAGAGAGAGCAACACTACGAAGCAGAGAGTCCACCAGCCAGCGACCTTTGGAGGTGAAGAAGGGAAACGCCTCCCGGGGAGCTTCATGAAACCGGAAGCCAGGAGAGAAGGCTAGCAGATGACTCCGTGTTCGCCATGTGCCCTTCCAGATGAGAGAGGAACCCTGACCGTGTTCACCATGTGCCTTTCCAGATGAGAAAGAAACCCTGAATTTCATCGGTCTTCTTGAACCAAGGTATCTTTCCCTGGATGCCTTTGATTGGACATCTCTTATAGACTTGTTGTAATTGGGACATTGTCTCAGCCTTAGTACTGTAGATTAGCAACTCATTAAATTCCCCTTTTTAAAAGCCATTCTGTTTCTGGTATATTGCATTCCGGCAGCTAGCAAAGTAGAACAGCATCTCTCTATTTGTGCGCAGGCCACCCCTTTATTGCTGGCTTAAGATGTGTGGAGGCATACTATGCCTTGTGCTCTGTGCTAGGTGCTGTGGATTTAGCAGTGAACAAGACTGGCTTCTGCCCTCGAGGAGCCCACAGTCTGAAAATTAACAGTGTAAATGCTATTCAGGACTTAAACAGGGCGACGCAGGAGAGTAATTGGGGTGATTGGCAACTTCATTTGGATGGACAGGTGGTTGGGAGGTTTTGAGCCAAAACCAGAAGGCCGAGAAAGACCCACCGCTATGTGAAGAAATGAGGGGAGGGCATTCACTCCCACCCCCATCAGTGCAAAGGCCCTGAGGCTGGCAACGAGCCCACTTTATAGGACAGACAGAACATCCTCCTGAACACCCCACTTGGATCTCAAATTCAATACATCCTTCCCCTCTTCACCTAAACCTGATCCTCCCACAATCTTCTGCGTCTCAACCAATGTCCTCACCCTCCACTGCTCCACTTGGCCAGAAACTAGGGAGTTGAACCTGAGGTCTTCCATTTTCTCAGACCCCACACCCTTCTATCAGCACACCCACTAAGTTCTACTTATCAAATAGGTCCCATGTACACGCACTTTTCTTCATTCCCGTGGCTTCCACACTGGGCTGCCTCCCCTCCAATTCGTCTCCCAACAGCAGCCAGAGAGCCCTTCTTTAAACATAAATCACATGTACCATTCTTCATTAAAACTCTCTTAAGGGTGGCTTCCCCTTGGGATAAAATCCAGGCACTTCTCCCTGGCCTCCAGGGGCACTGCTGACCTACCCTAGCACCCGTCAACTTCTGCTTGCTCATTTCTCTGCAGCTACATGGGTCTCCATGTGCCCCTGGAACCCTCCAGCCTCTCCTGACCTGCAGTTCCTCCTTTGGGTCTCAGCTCACCTATCACCTTCTTGGCCTGCTTTGGCCACTCCCCCTTGCCCTCCCCTTGGCTTTTATACAAAAATGTCTGCATTATAACGTGTATTTTATTCGCTGGTTGTCTGTCCCTCCCCTACTAGAATAGCAGTTCAGTGAGGACAGGATTTTGTCTCATTTCACCATTTCGCCTGCTGCTTTTTGAGCAGTACCAGGAAAATACAAGGACCTCAGCAAGTGTGCCGAATGAATGAATGAATGAAATCAGGGGCGTCAGGATGGTAAGTGAAGAAGGAGAGACAGAGAGGGTGGCACGAAAATGAATTCAGAGACAGCAGGAGAGGCCAGCCTAGGCAGGACACCGCCTGCCCTGGTGAACCTCATTTTAAGGGGGGGCAGGGAAACCTCGGGAGAGTTTCAAGTTTGAGAGCTTCTCATGTATTTTTTAAGAGATTCCCACTGGCTGCCTTGAGGAGAGCCGAGGTGTGACATGGAGAGGGCGGGAGGGGCCGAGTCAGCTGCCCGGGGCCAGGCAGGCGAAGGGGGACACGACCACAGGGTGGACGGAAGTGACCAGATGCAGAATCCAAGTTGAAGGCTTCCCTGATGGCACTTGAGAAAGGATTCAGTGTGGGGATAACAGGAAAGAGGGGCGGAGAAGGATTTGGAGATTTGGCCCTGAGCAGTCGGGTGGAGGGTGCTGAACTTTAACTCGGGGAGGCGGGGGGGGGGGGGGGACACAAGATTTGGGCAGACAGATAACAGAGTCTTGCTTTGATTGAATTAAGGGACGCACCAAGGAAGGAGGCGGGACCTAAGGTCTGTAATTCAGGGAAGGGCTGGGAAAGGGACTGAGGAAGTCCGCTTGCTCTCCGGGTGTATGGAGTCATTTGTCCCCAGGCGGTGGGTGTAGACCGAAAGGAAAGGGGCAGGGTTGCCCTGCTGCAATCCCGCACACAGGGGATAGTAGAGGCTGGCCAAGGAGACGTGTTGGGGACAGGATAGCAAGGGGTCAAGCAGGCCATGGAGTGGCCAGCCCACCCCACCCCTGTACTCCGCCTGCCAAGCCACTCAGCCTGCAGGGCTCCCATCCCCCAGGGATCCAGATGACACGTGACACCAGGGCCACCGCAGGGGCCTCCTGGGGCAGGGACCCCCTTGGCCCAAGCAGCAGCTGCGGCTGGTGACATTTCACTGCATGGTGAGGGAGCCTCCTGGCTTCAAAGCCTCGGCGGGGGGTGACGAGGAGGGGCTGGGAGAGGGGAGGCCAGGTGGGGGTGAGAGGGAGCCAGAGCTGGGCTGGCGGTGGATGGGGCAGCCAGGATCGGCTGAGTCCTCAGCAGAGGTACAGTGGCCTCGGGGGGGAGGTCCGGAGCCGCTCCTCTGCAGTCCCCAGGGGCCCGAGGGCAGCGCAGGGTCTGGGGCTCTGGGCCAGGCCCCCGCCCACCCCCAGCTCGCCTTTCCCCAGATGTCCAGCAAGGTGGCCCTTGGCAGTGACATTGGGCAGGCCCGCCGAGCCGTGGAGCAGCTGCGCATGGAGGTGGGCCTGGAGCGCATGAAGGTGAGGGTCGGGCCCGGTGGGGCGGCTTGTGGCACCCCGGGGTTGCAGGGCTCAGCTGAGCACCGGGTCAGCGCTGACGGGATGTGGGGGGGGGGTGGCCCCAGGTATCCAAGGCAGCCGCCGACCTGCTGCAGTTCTGCATGGAGCAGGCCAAGAGCGACCCCTTCCTCGTGGGCATCCCGGCCGCCACCAACCCCTTCAAGGAGAAGAAGCCTTGTGCTATCCTGTGACCCAATAAACACGAAGTGACCGCTCCCCGGGGTGTGGCTGGGCCCAGGGAGGTGGGCGTGCAGGTGGCAGCGGCCTTGTGGCAGAGGGTCGCAGGTCGGGGGCACTGGCCCCACTCCCTCCCTCTCCTTCCCACCCCCACAGGGCAGCACCGACACACGTCACCCACGCAGAGTTGCGGCCCTAGAAACAGATGCCTATGTCCTCAGTCCCTCCAGTCCCTGACCACACACTCAGGCCCACAGACAAGCCACACACACAC
>PVIY010051450.1:0-15563 GCA_004026745.1 Myrmecophaga tridactyla
AAAAAAAAAAAAAGAAAAAGAAAAAGAAAAAAAAGCCCACATTGTCTTAATTCTAGTAGTTTTGTAGTAAGTTTTGAAATTGAGACATGAGAATTCTCCGATTTTGTATGTCTTTTTCAAGATATTTTGGTTATTTTTGATTCCTTACATTTTTATATGAATGTTCAGGTCAGTTGTCAGTGTCTGCAAAGAAGTTGGGGATTATTGCTATCTCAACTATACTAAGTCTTCCTATCATAAACCTGAGGTATCTTTCTGTTTATATAGGTCTTCTTTAATTTCTTTCAATGTTTTTTTACTTTCAGAGTACACATTTTCCATTTTCTAGAAATTTACTCTCAAATATTCCATTCCTTTTGAGGCTATTATTAATGTATTTTAAAAATTTCATTACTGATTGTTATTGTTACTATATAAAAATACAATTGATTTGTAAATATGTATTTTGTATCTACAAGCTTACTGAGTTCTACAAGCTTACTGAGTACTAAATGGAAATTCTAAAACTGAAGAATACCACATAGAAAAATTTAAAAAATTGCTTGTTGGGTTTAATTGCATATTGAAGATAGCAGAAAAGAGGATCACTTAGCCTGAGGACAAATTAATATTACCCAATGTGTTAGCATTTACTTGCTGCATAACAAATTACCACAAATTTAGCCACTTAAAACAATAAAATGTTACTATTTCACATTCCCAAGGGAACTGAAATGGTGTTGATTAGGGCTACAATTTCCTCTGAAGGTCAAAGGTCTCCTACCAAACTCACTGTTTGTAGAATTTGGTCACCGAGATCCCTGCTGTCTTGCTGGCCATCAGTCAGATCTTCTCAGCTCTGATATAGCTCTCGCAGTTATGCAACACATGGTCCTCTCTGCAATGTGTCATTTTGCTTCTTCAAAGCCAACAGGAGAGCATATCTATCACTTTGTCTTTATAACTTTTTCTCCCTATGACCTCCAGATCTTCTAGTAAAATTTCCCCTGATTAAATCAGAGCTACACGCATAATGTCCCTGACTAGGCCTTAATTACATTTAAAAAATTCTTTCATTTATGCCATATAGCATATTCTAATCACAGAAGTAATATCCAGCTTTATTCACAGGTTATGCCCACACTCATGGTAAGAGAATTATAGGAAGAATATACATTAGGGGGCAGGAATTTTGTAGTCATCACAGAATAATGGCTACCACAGCCAATATATTATAAAGGAAAAAATACTGGTAAGAATGAACAGAATTACAGTGACCTGTTGGGTACTTTGTTGGACTAAAAAGTGTGTTATTGGAATCTTAGAAGAATAGAGAGGGAATGGGGAAGAAGTACACATTGGAATATTGACTAAAAAGCTCCCAAATTTGATAAAAAGATAAGTGTATGGATCAAAGAAGACTAGAAATGAGATACATAATGAGAGGGATGTATGGAATAAAAATTCCTTATTATTAAATGTAATGATTGTGAGGTAAATCCCAAGAAATATTTAAAACAACTACTAGAATTAAAAAGTGCATATAAGAAAGGCACAGGATACAAGATTAATTCTAAAAATTAATTGCATTTTGTGTAGTAGCAGCAAACAATTGGAAAATTTTATCAGCAATTTCAAATTAAATGTAACATCCAAAACCACGAAGTTTTTTGGGAAAAAATAATGAAACCTGTACAAATCCACTAAACTGAAAATTATTCTCTTTCCTTGGGTGGTGGTGGTGGTGGGGGAGGTAGTACAATACCAGGAATAAAATAAAGATTGAAGAGAGGGGTTATGAACACTGGGATGGTTAGTGAAAAAGATTGTGAAATCTTTTCATACTAAAGTAATCACTTTGAAATCCCTTATATTTATATGAGTGAAAAACATAACCATTAATACTATTTATTTTTTAGAATACAATTGGTAAAACCTACTAAGATTAGGAAGAGCCCAGTAAGACTGAGTACTTTTAGACCCAGTTCTGTGAACCTTTGATTCATCAGGCTAACTACACTAGAAGTCTTTTCTGAGAATTTCTTTTCCTTCCTTTTCTCCCTCTATCTGACCTCAGTGTCAGCTATGTTCTCCCTTTTCACTTAATTGAGATCATAGTTGGGCCACTTAAGAACTGGGCTTTCTTCCAAAATAGAATATTTGGTTGCCACTACTTTGCCAGTGTTCTCTTAAAATAGCACTTAAAAAAAAAACAAACCCGCAATATAATAAATTTACCTGGGTCTCTTTGTACCTATAGTACCCCCATACATATGCTTTTTTTACAAAAGCATTTTTCCTGTGAAATATAACATATATACAAGAAAGCAATAAATTTCAAAGTACATTTTAACAATGTTAACATAGAACAAATTTCAAAGTATGGTATGGGTTACAGTTCTGCAATTTCAGGTGTTAGCTTCTAGCTGCTCTATGACACCGGAGACTAAAAAGAAGTATCAATATAAGGATTCAGTAGTCATACTCATTTTGCTAAATCTTATCTTCTCTGTTACAACTCCTCATTCTCCTTTGTTTCTTCTCCCAATCTTTAGGGATATTTGGACAATGACCATTCTAACTTCTTCATGTTGAAAAGGGGTGTCGACATTATGGGGCAGAGGTATGCAACTGGTAGATGTTCATGGAGAGTCCTAAGAACCATCTAGAGGTTTTAGGTTTCTGAAAAATAAACTTAGTGAGTGAGTTTTATAGAGTCTCAGATAGAACTCTGGTTATTCTTTAGGGTTTACAGGTATATTGTTTGTTGGGGCTTGGAGTACCATGGCAGTTAGCAATATCTAGCTGAAGCTTGCATAAGAGTAGACTCCAGAATAGCCTCTCAACTCTTTGTAATCTCTTAGCCACTGATACCTTATTTTGTTCTTTCTTTCCCCCACTTTGGTCAGGTAGGCAATATCAATCACCTGTGCCAGGGCCAGGCTTATCCATGGGAGTCATGTCCCATGTTGACAGGGAGACATCATGTTCCACGTGGCGGGAGAGGGTAATAAGTTTTCCTTGTAGAGTTGGGCTTAGAAAGAGAGAGGCCACATTTGAGCAACAAAAGTTCTCTGGAAGTAACTCTTAGACATAGTTATAGGTAGGGCTGAATTTATCCTTACCAGAAATGAGCTTCATAAGAGTAAGCCTCAAGATCTAGAGCTTGGCCTATGAACTTAGGAGTCCCTGATGTTTGAGAGAGTGCCAGGGATTTTCCCGGTGGGAAAGTTTAATAGCTCCATATTTTTTCCTCCAGTCTGTCAAGGAACTTTGCCAAAACTGTAAATATCTGCCCAACATACTCTGGAATGTATCCTGGAACATACACTTTTGAAAGACGTGAGAATATTTGTTTTGGCCAGTCCCTTTTAGTAATTGAAGAATAGTGGTGAGAAGAGAATCTTTTTTCTCAGAATGTTAATGTTGTAAAGATTTTACTCATCCCCAAAGTTTCTTCATACTCTAGAAACGGACTATTGCATGGTGCATTTGTAGTGTGGGATTTAGCATATCCAGGTAACACTGGTAGTTAAAAGTATAGTTACTACAAGGGCCACACTTGTCAGACAGCCACACAGTGGTGACTGTGACAGTGTTTCCTTCTAGTTTTATTCAGTTTTCCAGCTCTGTACTGCTGAGCCTAAATATGAAATTTACGGAATTGCTTTTTCTTACCCCAATTTTGCCAAAAGTAAAGAAATCTGGTTAAATTTCACCAGTCAAAATGTATCAAAACTCCTGAAATTTAGTTTAGACAATCCCTGTTTTTCACTGTAGAATATTTCTATAAAAGATGTCAGAAAGCAAAAACAGAAAAAAAAAGTTGTGTAAGATAGAGCCTGCATATACATACTATTTTTAATTGCTAGATGACACTTCTTTATAGGTAAGACCAGTTGTGGTAACTGGCCATTCGACAGGCTGGATATTAGGATGACAGGAATGGACGCAGTGGGTGATGTGAGTTTTAGTAATTTGTGGGGCCTTTAAATAATGTTTGGTCCATTTACAAAACATTTAAATGAACATTAAATAATCATTTAAACAGTGTGATCCAGTAGATATCTTGATAAAGAAGTTGGGCCACTTCCCTTGAAGCCAGTCAGGAGATTGGAATAAATAACATACTACAGAAACCAGGTAGGCTTATTCCTGCCCAATTTCCACTTGAAGATAGTTTTCTGCACGAATAATTTATTGTTCTGAAAGAGCTGGATGAAAACCATATGCTTTATTTCCTGATTCTTAAGAAAAGGCCTTCAAAGTTATAATTCTTGTCTGTCAAGATAACTTACCCAAGTGTGGCCTTATTTTGGCAGGTTTTAGGTCATTGAGTAGTATATGCAGCTGATTGCTTAATTAGGCTCAACTCACTGGCAACACTTGGGAAATAACTGTATTCTCTTACCGCTACCCTCAAATCACATCACATCAAAGAATATTGAAATGGGTCCTAGAACATTAAATTAAAAAATAATCATAAGAAATATATCAATTTCTTCTTCAGTCATCCTGCAGTTTTAAATGAATATTGAGGCTGGAAACTCATACAGTGTTAGGATGCTACCCTGTATGATACGACTCAAGAATGATTCTTTGCTGGGCAAGATAGGCTTTTTCAACAAAGCATGTAGGAGTGCATTTGAAACTTTGGGAGAGATAAAATCTTGGAACAGTCCCTTATTTGGCCTCTGGGACCTCTGATACCTTCACAAAATGATTTGTTTCTTAGGGGAAGCAGATCGGAATTCACACACTCTTTTATCTGCTGTTCTAAGATAAGTTGCACCAGAAGATGAGCTACTTAAGCAAAAAAGGATAGAAATGTGTCTGCAAATAATCTGTTAAATGTCCTCTTCATGCAGAAATTCTATTCATTTGTTTCTGTTTCTTTTACAAAAGTGACAAGTTTTACTCTTTCCCTTATAGCCACTATTGCCACTATTGAACCACAATTTCTGTCCCAAGGAAAATAATTACCCTCTTTGACACAGTCGGTTGTTCCACTAGAGTCTGGCTATATAGGCTATGAGTGAAACCTGGCCATACCAATTTGAAGCCTAGAAATTTTGTATGCATTGAAGAATCCCATCTTCTGCAGAGGGTTAGAAGCAGTATAGGTAATAACTATATAGTGTATTTGATAGCGACATAAAAACTTTTGGCTGTTTTTTTTTGTCTCTTTATATCCTGTGACTTCCAGTTAAAAGAACTGAAAAAAAAAAAAAGTCTATTCCAGAATGGATATAGTCCCTAATTTTGGCAGGTTCTATAATAGAGAGTGAGAGAATTAAGCCTAACCTCATAATGAATTGGGCAACTTCCAAATGTGGAAGTCAGCAGCCCCCCTCCCATTGTTCTCTAGAAAACAGAAGATAGTTTAATAAATCATAGAACTTAAATGTTAGAAAAATGCAGCATCCTCTTTATAGTTGGTGCTTGGTTAACACTTGCTGATTCAAGGTATGATAGAGGTATTGGTACATGCCTCCTCAATTTAAGTGTAATGTGTAGTGCCTCATGACCTGTCACAGAGAAAAAACTCGAGCAGAGGGAGCAATTGTATATAGGCTGATTTCTCCATATTGAGCAGAAATAGGTCAGTTTTGACAGTTTTGCAAAGTGAACCTAAAATTACAGCTAAATTCTAATTCATGTTTGATGATAGGAAATAATTCACTTTTAGATCTCTTTTCAGATATGTTACCCTCCTGTCAGATCTTTGTTGACATATAACCCCATTTAGAAGTGCTGGAGGTTCATTTTTACCTAGCTCAGCAAAAACATGTAAAATGACTATTCTCTCCTATTTGTTTAAAATTCCCTTGAAGAATAAGCTGTATCATAGCCAAACAAACTCAACTTGTGAAAATCAGAAAATCAGGAAGCTATTCCTAATCATTGAAAACTGCTCTTAGAATTCTAATATGGAAACTGCATGTTATTGTCAAACGGAGGCAGTCATGACCATTTGCAACAGCTGCTGTTCTGCAAATCTGATTTACCAGTTCACTAAAACCTCAGTTTATGTGTCACATTTGCATGCATAAAATTGAACTTCTCATTCTAATTCATACTGGCAGTGAGACTTAGAAGTAAGAATCATTAAATTTTCCAGAGTTAAGAAAATGTATTTGTTATTGAGCACAAAGAAGGAAATATAATATAGTTTTACTTTAAGCTACTCATTTTGGTGATTAAAACGATTTAGTTGCATTTGTCATATTGTTCTAATTTGGGTCATAATTAATAAAGTTTGTGGTTTTGAAATTTTTTTGCATGTATGTTGTTTTTTTTATCTTTTTTAAAAATGTTTTTTTTAAATTGTGGAATATAATATATACACAAAGCAAAGAAAAAAAAGCAATAATTTTCAAAGTATACATACATCAACAAGTACTTATAGAACAGATTTCAGAGTCTTGTTATGGGTTACCATTGCACTATTTTAGATTTTTTCTTCTGGTCCTCTAAAACACCAGGAGGCTAGAAAGAATTTTAATATAGGGATTCAGCTGTCATACTTGTTTGTTAAAGCCTATCTTCTCTCACTCTTCCTTCTCCTTTGATCCTTTTCCAAATCTATAAGGATCTTTAGACAACGCCCATTCTGACTTTTTCATGTTGAGAAGGGGTGTTCACTAAAGGATAGGTAGATGTAATTAATTGATAACCCTGGAGAGGCTGGTCCCTCTGGGTTTCAGTATTTATCTGACCTAGGACCCCTGTTGGAATTATAGGTGCCAGGAAAGCAAACTCAGTACATGAAACTTATAGAGTCTCAGTTTGAGTTCTAAGTGTTCCTAAGAGTTATCAGGAGTGATATTGATTGGGGTTTAGCAAACCAGGGCAATTAGCACTGTTTAACTGAAGCTTGCCTAAGAGTAGTCTTCCGAATAGCCTCTTGACTCTACTTGATCCCTCTTAGCTACTGAAGCCTTATTTTATCATACTTCTTTTCCCCTTTTGGTCTGGAAGGCATTGTCAATACTGTGGCGCCAGGGCTAGACTCATCCGCAGGAGTCACACCCCACGTTGTCAGGGAAATTTTCTCCCCCTCATGTCATGTCCCACATAAGAGGGAGGATAATGATTTTCCTTGCAGAGTTGGTGAGGGAGAGGTTACTTGTGAGCAACAAAAGAGGTTTCCTGGAAGCAACTTTAGGTCTCGTTACGGGTAGTCTTATATTCTCCACTACAGAAATAAGTCTCATAAGGGCAAACCTCAAAATCAAGGGCTTGGCCTATTTTCTTGGGAGTCCCCAATGGTCGAGAGGGTACCAAGGGTTTCCTAGATGGGAAAGTTTAATAGTTTATATATATATATATATGTATATATAATTTTTTCCCCCTTTGGACCCTCCAATACATTTTAATTATCAGCCTACTGTAGTCTGAGATGTATCCAGGTATTACATTAAGCTATACAGAATTACAAGCCCTTGTTCCTGTTCTGGACTCCAGGAGTTTGGGTTGTTTAAATGAGCTATGTAGACAGGTTGATTTAGATTATGTGTTACAGAAAATTTAGGTTTTAGACATAATAAACTTCTCCGTCTTTGATCCCATACAGGAGGTGAAAGTCTAGAGTACATACACTATCATTTTTTACCCTGTATTATGATTTACCTTAGTCCCAGCCAGATTGGCTTTGTTTTTAATGCTATTTGAGGCCTGCTCTCTTTTTTAGTTACTTTAACTGTTATTTTAGATAACTATGCTAACTTTCAGAGCTACAGCACTCCATTTCTGGGTCTTAGGTGTCACAGAGTTACTCAAAGTTACAGGGTAGTACCAGCTGATACACAAATAGCTCAATGTCTCGGAATCTAGAAATACACTTACAACTTCAGACTAAGTGTGGCTGCTATAAGGACCTACAGTCTAGCCTCCAATTTTCTTATAAGTATTTTCTGAAAGAGACCTTCACATATTTTTGTTCTTTTGTTTCTGTCTTATTTTGTCCCACACATTTTCCCCAAGATTCATACAGTTTATTGGGTGCCTCTCGACGTCCTTCCTTTTTGTGGCTGCACCATATTCCATCGTATAAATGTATCACAGTTTGCCATTCTGATTCTCAGTCTTTGTACTCTTCAGCTCCCTCCATCTATTGGGCATCATGGATAATGTCCAAAATAAACCATGACTTATGGTATCTGCACTTGGTTGTACAGTCAGCAGCACTCTCAATTTTAGATAATTTTCATTGGTTATAGCAACAAAGATCTGACAAACACAGCGTACCCTTATTGCTTGTCCCTTATCCCACCCCCAACTTAGTTGCCCCTTGTAGTGCTGTGGTACTGTTGATGTCTTCCTATTAACTATTGATCTTAGCATGCATTTTTAGTTTTCCCCCTATATCCCTCTTGGTTTTGAATTTTTTACAGCAGTTTAATTATACAGTGAGTCCTTGTGTTCTCAGGAGGCTGTTTTGCTGTCAACTAGTTGACCGTTACTGAAAGTAGAATGCCCAAACTTTTTTAGTTTATTTCAATAAATGCTTGCATCTATACTGTTCATAAACAGGGTAAAAATAAATCTACCTTATGTTTGTAGAGGGCCTTAAAATAATTCTACCCTAAGTTTTATTCACACTTATCTCATATAATCTCCTTGAATGAAATTGTTGCAATAAGTAAAGCAGATTTTTAAAATTAATTTTTAATTTAAAAAAAATATATAACAAACATTTCTTAACATATGATCATTCGATTCTACGTATATAATCAATAATTCACAATATCATCACATAGTTGCATATTCATCATCATGATCATTTCTTAGAACATTTGCATCAATTCAGAAAAAGAAATAAAAGACAACAGAAAAAATTCATACATACTGTACCCCTTACCCCTCCCTTTCATTGATCACTAGCATATCAATCTACTAAATTTATTTTAACATTTGTTCCCCCTGTTATTTATTTTTATGCTGTATGTTTTATTTGTCTATTGATAAGGTAGATAAAAGGAGCATCAGACACAAGGTTTTCACAATCACACAGTCACACTGTGAAAGCTGTATCATTATACAATCATCTTCAAGAAACATGGCTACTGGAACACAGCTCAACATTTTCAGGCAGTTCCCTCCAGCCTCTCCATTACATCTTGAATAACAAGGTGATATCTATTTAATGCGTAAGAATAACCTCCAGGATAACTTTTGACTCTGGAATCTCTCAGCCATTGACACTTTATTTTTGTCTCATTTCACTCTTTCCCCTTTTGGTCAAGAAGGTTTACTCAGTCCCTTGGTGCTGAGTCCCAGCTTATTCTAGGATTTCTGTCCCACATTGCCAGGAAGGTCCATACCCATAGGAGTCATGTCCCACGTTGACAGGGGGAGGGCAGTGAGTTTGCTTGTTGTGTTAGCTGGAGAGAGAGGCCACATCTGAGCAACAAAAGAGGTTCTCTTGGGGGTAACTCTTAGGCCTAATTTTTAGTAGATTTGACCTATCCTTTGTGGGGCTAAGTTTCATATGAACAAACCCCAAGACTGGGGGCTCAGCCTATTGTAAAGCAGATATTTTGAAGGAGGAAATTAAATCTAGACACGTAAGTGACTGGTCTGAGGTTGAAGAACTAGTTAGGAGCAGGGCCAGGCAGAGAAGCAGAAGACATAAACCCCTCTGTCTAGTTCTGCTCATTCCACTAGTACAGGGTGATAGCATTCTTTAAAGGATCATCTTGAAAGGGCTGTTGGTAATAGGTGATTAAATCTAGTGTAGCTTTAAGGCAAGCTAATGTCACAGCCACAGACTTTGGGATTCAGAATTGTAGCATCAAAGAATGCTGTTGATAGTAAAAGTAAAGAGAGAGGTAGATGAGAGGGATATATGTATAGCTTATATCCAGGGAAAGCCTATTTCTAGGAACTTTGAGACAAGGTGTCCTGATCGATGGCCTCCTTTAGTGACCGGTGTAGCTGCGGCCAGATAGGCTGGCTCTGTAACTACCTGCCCCCTTGCCCTTTTTCTGTGGATTCTTTCCCCTGCCAACTCATATCATAACCCTTTCTGGAGAGCACTTCCTCCCCTTTTATGATTTCTGAACCTTAATAGATTGCACCATGCATTTTGACTTTTTTTTAATTAGTATAACAGAATTTAAAGAAAGGTATTTTTTTTTTGGGGGGGGGGAGGTCAGAGGGGGCATATGCAGGCTCTGGGAATTAAACTTAGGTTTCCCCACACGGCAGGTGAGAATTCTACCACTGAGCTACCCTTGCACCGCCCTAGAATAATAAACTTTAGAAACTGAAATTTTCAGATCATCTAACCCAGGCCCTTTGTTAGAAGATGAATGGAGTGAGGGGACTGCCTTGTTTGAGATGAAACAGCTAATAAACAGTAGACCTGGACCCCTTATCACTTGTCCCTGCCCCCCCCACCCCCCGAATGCCTTCTGTAGGTCTCTTTATACTACATGACAGTTCTCGAATTGTTTCATTTTGATAAGCTTAACTTCACACCAAGAATTAAAGGACAATTTAAGTCCTTTAAGGAATTTTAAGAATGAAACTTCTTATATCTACCCATAATAACTACACAGTGCTGAATACATTGAAGGGTCACAAAAATACATATCGAATTGCTCTCTGAAGAGCAAAATATTTCTGCTACCTGGGTTGGCTATGTACTGCCACCCCCCACCGCCGCCCCGAATAAGTAAGGGGAAGTTTGCCTCATCTATTTAAGAAATATATTTTCCAGGCTCTGCTATGCATATGCTGTGGCAGTAGCTGTGGGTGGTGGTTACAAAATCAATGTACTATTGTCACATGACTGTTCACTGACTGTAGAGAGATAGTCATTCATGACAGTGTTCACCTGAGCCCTCCTGACTTTTTTGGAATACTGTGTAGAGCATGCATTGATAATTAGAGGGACTTCTCTAAGAGGCAAGGCATTCATTCCTGTTTTATTTCAAGTATATTTATTTCAAGTTTATTCCAGGGAGCTTGGAATAGCTCTATAAATAATCACTGATTCCCGCAGGATGCCTCACAGCAAGTATTATTTCTGTTTTGCAGAGGAATCAAGAAAGCCAGAACTGTTAGGATTTCTACCTAAGGCTAATGGGGTGATATCATGCAAATAGATGCTCTGAAGGATGATGGTGCAGGGGGCTCTTTTCTGCATCTTTGCCTTTGCCTGATGTGTGTACAAGGAACATTCCATGCTTGAAAGTAAAGATAGAAAGCCCAAACCTGTGCCACTTTAATACACCAACATGTGGAGTATCAGCAAAGCCACAGAATCAAAGCTGAGCTGTGTTATCTCTTCTAACCAGAAGCTCTCTCAAGAAAGTGCAGCTGGGAAAGCAAAAAATATTTCTAGTTGTGTTTTTGAAGTTGTTCTGGCATGATATCATGGGCTTTTAATACCTGATGTGAGTATTTTTAAAATACTGAGAAATTGTAAGATGACTACATAAAGGAAGTGTTTGAACAACTGTATTTGAGTGCTAAACTATAACGTACATAAACTTTTCTTTTCCCCCTTTACTATGTAGTTGTGTCTGTATTCTGATGCTGATGGATTTCCCTTTTAAGTTAGAGACCTCTGCATGCCGGTGGTGAAACTGTTTCACATTATGTGATTTTCTTACCATGCATTTACACATTGTTACAGAATCTGTCGTTCCCATTGTATGTGTGCTAGTGATCGCATGTCTGTGAAAAAGTTGTTTGCCCCTGTCTCCTCCTGTGGCTGGTCAAATGAAATTGCTCAGTAAAGGCTAGCTTTAATTAGTGACTAGGTGAGTTTATTTTGTTGATTTTTCCTTTTCTTGTCAGGCAGTTGCTATGTGGTTCAGTGTTTTTGTTTGCTGTTGGGGCGCTTAGATGAACAATACTATAAGAGAAGAGTGCCTGGCACACAGTAGGTAGTTGCTGCTCAATAAAGGTGTAAATAAACTGAATAAATAGAGGAATGGATGACTCAAAACCATACACAAACCCAGGAATAAACCACATAGTGACCTATTTTAGAATCAGTGAACGTTAGAGCTAGGAGTAGCATTAGAGGGCACTTACTCTAGTTCCCTATTGGGAGGTATTGAATTAGATCTGTTTGTTCTAGAAAAATCTTTTCTTTTTCCCCCACGTACAAAATCTCTATCTTAAAACAGCACCATGATATTTTAAAAGAATGTTTTAGTACATAAAGTATGGTACATAAAACGATTATACAGTGTGACAGTTACTTGAAGACATATATTTTTATTACTTTTTAGAGCAGTATAAGGTTTACACAAAAAAAAAATTGTGCAGAAAGTACAGTGCTCCTAAATAATCCCTCTCTGCCCCACTATGCAATTTCCCCTATTTCGTTGCATTACTATTGTATATTTGTTACATTTGATCAACCACTGTTGATGAATTACTACTAACTAAAGTTCATAATTTACATCAGGGTTAACTTTTTGTGTTCTGCATTTCTTTGAGTTTTGGCAAATTCATAATGTCATACATCCACCATTATAATATCATACACTCTGATTTCCCTGCCCTAAAAATGCCTTGTGCTACACATCCTTTCTTTGCTCCCAGTGAAATCTTGGCAACCACTGATCTTTTTAAGGTCCTCGTAGTTTCCTCTTTTCTAAAATGTCTTATAGTCAGAATCATACATTATATAGGTGTTTCAGACTGGCTTCTTTCACTTAGTAATAGGCATTTAAAGTTCCTCATTTGGTTTAACAACTCATTTCCTTTTCCTCTTCCTTTTTTTTTTTTTTCTGAATAGCATTTCATTGTGCAGAGGTACAACAGTTTATCCATTCACCTGTTGAAGGGTATCTTGGTTGCTTCCAATTTTTGACAATTGTGAATAAAGCTGCTCTAAACATTTGTATGTAGGCTTTTGTGTGGACATCAGTTTTCAGTTCTTTTGGGTAAATACCTAGAAGTGCAACTGCTGGATTATATGGTAAGCCTAACTTTGTAAGCAACTACCAAACTGTTTTCCAAAAATGGCTGTACCTTTTTGCATTCCTACCAGCAATGCGTGAGAGTTTAGAAAGTCTTTTAAGAGAAGGTTTTGAGTGTTGTAAAGCACACTGGATTTATAACTTTAGATGATCTGGACTCCATGATCGGCTAACCACTTGCTTTTTTTTGAATGACCTTGACTATGTTACTCCATCTCTCAGATCCTCAATTTTTCTCCTGTAAGGTAAGGGTGAATTGAGACAATGGTTGTAAAAAGGTGAGATTTCATGCATTAAATCTGCCCAGCACCCTTCTCTGTTTCTCCAGACCACATAACCATCCTGACTACAGGGCACAAGGCCCATGCTGGGCCTCTTCTGGCACCTCACCCACCCGACTGCAGAGATTGGCCAAGGAGGTGGACATATTGAAGCAAGGCTATGAATAGTCTTTCTGTGGGATTTTCAAACCCAACTGACAAAGACTTTTCTTCTGGTATTGTAGACTGTAAGAATCTGAGCTTCAAGCAGCTAGTAGCCAATCTCTACTTTCCTAATACTGCTGCAGGAGAGAATAAGATGCAAATAAAGACTGCAAGAGATAGAAGGTAGAGATGCAAGGCAGATGGGGATTAGTTTCTGGTTTCATATGGTCCTGAAGCAAATCTAGCTCTTTCTAGCATGTATTTGTTGTTTTTGTTATTATTGTTTTGTTTTGTTTTTAACTTCAAGATTCCTTTAGAGGGTTAAGGTAGTTTGTTTGGTTTGTATGAATTGCTGCTAGAAGAATGCTTAATCTACTAATCAATAAATCAAACAAGTAAGATTCATGGGATCTAATCAGAAAGCATTTTTATTTTTGTTTCTCGCTGTCCAATTAGAACGTTTGAGTAGAGAACAATTTTCCCCTACCCTAGGATGAAAATTCTGGCACTCCTATGACTTTTCTGATAATCTGTAGGTATTATACTTTGCTACATTGAGTTTTAGGTTGCAAATACAGTTTTATGAAGTAATAAAAATTTGGAACTTGATCTGAAGTTAAATCTTCTTCCTGTTTCCCTCCTCCAGCTAAGGACAACTGAAAATCTCACCTTAAGTTTCCATTAGAGAAATTTACCTTACCAGGGTCTAAGCAAGAGAAGAACAAAAGAGAAGGAAAGGAAAAGAGAAGGCAGGGAAGTGCTTACCTGACAGGCAGTGCCACAAAATGGCTTCATGCTCTCAGTTCCTCGTAACTATTTAAAGTTGGCTCTTCTGGTCATTTTTTGTGAGTTTGTCAGCCACCACCCCCTCAGCCTCACTGCCAATTTGATTATACTTGTAATGTAACTGCATTTTTTTTTCCAGCTGGCAGTTCTTTCCTCAACCTCTGTTTGTGCAGTTACCGGTTCCATATCGTCACTTTTGTGGGGTCCTTTCAACCTTAGGCCATCCTCTTGGGCAGGACCTAAGTGGCTTCAGACCAGCCATGTGGTCCACATCTGTCCACAGGAAATACTAGAGATCCTTGTGCAGACAGGTGCCAGGAGTGCAGGGCAGTCTAGTGCAGTCGCTTCGCCTTCCCACCGTTCCTTCAGCTCTTAACTCTTTTAGTGTTTCCTGGCCAGAGTCAGATATCCATCCACTGTGTACGCCTCACCATGGCGGCACCTGCCAGGTTTTCTGGAGCTCCTTTGAAGCTTCTCTCTTCCCTGACTTGAGGTGAAAGAAAAGCACACTTCTGCTCCTCCCTCCCTTGTGTGTGTGAGAAGGGACACACACCACAGCACTCTCTCAAGAATCTTCCTCAGAAACCTTCCCTTAATTTCCCCACTCTTGCCCCTTTCATTTCTGAATGTGGCTTAGGGCCTTTTAGAATCATAAATGTTTTTTTGCTAAATGTTTCTTTTAAAACTGTGCATGTTGGTCTTGAACCTCAAATTAGAATTTCATGACTATACTATCTTCATATCTCAGTTGAAACTTCTGATAGAACACACCTTTAAAAAGTGTTTTGTAAGCTGTGAAGTGCTACACAAATGTAAGAAATTAACTTGTCTTGCTTAGAAAAGGTACAGGGACTGAATAAGACAAAACAGAGAATAAAATACTGTCTTCCCTGAAGCAGTAAACATTTGCAAGAAATTTATGTAGGCTAGTCGGGATGACTGTGTTTTGTGTCTAGTTAATATATACTTCATTATTTAGTTAAGGTAGATTTGTTATTAATAAACAGCTTCCAACTTGTGCTGCTCTCCTAAGTAAATGTATAAATGGCAATTTTAAAGACAGTAGGGCGCCAACATTTGAAATGAAAAATTAGAGTCACCCAGAGAGCCACCATTTCTCATCTTTTTAGTTTAGGCAGTCTATGGTTTGTGTACACACACACACACACTCACACCATGTCTACGTACTCACATTGATGTTTGTGGTTGTAGTATGTTACCAGTGTGCACAAATGAGTGACCATCCTGAGCTCCATTCAAATGTCACCGTCCTTCTTCTGCTTGATTATCCTCCCTCCCCTGCCTCCACCCTCCCCCCCACCTCACGGTTCCCGCCATCCAGCCTCCAGCTCCTCCCACTTAGCCAACTTGTAATCTGCCTACTCCCCTAGCAACTGCGTACGTCACAAAACCTCTAGCCCACCCC
>PVIY010051451.1:0-15670 GCA_004026745.1 Myrmecophaga tridactyla
TGTTGCTGATTACATCTGCAGTAGGCTAGGAGGCATGCCTGCTGCAATGAATGATGTTTGATTTAATTGGCTGGTGCTTAAATGAGATAGCTCAACGTAGCACAGCCCGAGTAGCTCAGCATACTTCATCTCAGCACTGGCAGCTCAGCCCAGGCCTTTGGAGATGCAGAAAGGAATCACCCCGGGGAAAGTTGTTGGAACCCAGAGGACTGGATAGAAGGCTAGCAGAGATTGCCCTGTGCCTTCCCACGTAAGAAAGAACCTCAGTTGAAAGTTAGCTGCCTTTCCTCTGAAGAACTATACGTTAACTAAATAAGTCCCTTTTTATTGAAAGCCAATCATCTCTGCTGTGTTGCATCCTGGCAGCTAGCAAACTAGAACAAGTACCCATTTTGAAAAATGTAAATTTAAATAAAGAAGCACATTCTTACTTGAAGTTAAGTTGTATTTCGCTTTATTTAAACCATATTCACCACATTGTGATTTGTATTCCTGTTATTTTATTTATATCTTTCTTATATTCTTCACATTTTTCCTTAAAAGATTACAAGCAAATTTATATCAGGCACAAGGCAATGTTGGCTGAGTGAATGTCTGACTGGAAACCTCCTGTTTCTCTCTACCTTGGCTGCCTATGGCCTTGGGAATGAAACTTTAGTTATTTGTTATTTTTCAATTATAATAAGGTTTAAAAATTTTTAATTTGGCTCTTATACAGAAAGTAGGAACATAAGGAACCTAGGACTCTGACCTTCCTTGATTCCTTAATTTCTTATTCTCCGTCTCCTTCATTCATCTGGTGTAACTTGCATAGCTTCTAAAATTTGCAACCCGTATTTTAGACCACCATTATAGAGATTTATGTACATAACACATGCATATATGCATATACATTTATATATATGCACACATGCACATATACATATAGATACATATACAAATATATATTTTTTTCTTGTAGGCTAAGTTGATAAAACCCACCAGAGAGGTAAATTTATGTTCTCCTTCTACTTCCATAGACCTTAGTCTTCTAGACTGTCACATGTTATCGCATGGTTTTACTTGGTCACACAACCTCAATAGGGTCATCATATCTATGAAGCTACTACTTAGAAGAATAATTTTAGACATGGTTTTATTGTGGCTAGTTTTTAGCCCTCTTGAAAATAGCCTTTCTATTATGGAACATTTAAAATGTATACAGATGGTGGGATATAAAACTAATGTGCAAAAATCAGTAACATTTCTATACTCAAACAATGAGCTAGCTGAGGAGTCAGTTAAGGAAAAAATTCCATTTAAAATAGCATTTAAAAGAATCAGGTACCTAGAAATGAACTTAACTAGGACATAAAGGACTTTATACACAGAAAACTATAACATTGCTAAAAGAAATCAAGAGATCTAAATAGGTGGAAAGACATAAAAAAAAAAAAAAGGAAGAGTACCACTAAGGGTAATTTAAAGAATACAAAAAGAAAGAGGGAAAATAATATATAGATCTGACATATAAAATAAAAAAGTTAAGATGGTGGAATCAAGAAATTCCTTTTCAGTATTAACTTTGAATGTTAATGGACTAAACTTACCAATTAAAAGATGCAGATTGGCAGAATGGATTAAGAACCATAATACAGCTATATGCTGCTTACAAGAGACTCATCTTAGACAGGACACAAATAGATTGAAAGTGAAAGGATGGAAAAAGATTTTTCACGGAAGTTGTAACAAAAAGAAAGCAGGAGTAGCTATACTAATATCAAACAAAATGGACTTTAAATGTAAAGACATCATAAGAGACATAGAAGGACACTGTATACTAATTAAAGGGTCAATTCACCAAGAAGATAATAACAATCATAAATGTTTATGCTCCCAATCATGGAGCTCTGAAGTCCATGAGACAGACATTGGCAAAACTGAAGGGAGTGATAGGTGTTTCAACCATAACAGTAGGAGAATTCAATTCACCACTCTCCTCTGTAGATAGAACAACCAGACAGAAGATCAACAAGGAAATAGAGAAGTTAAATAACTTGATAAATGAATTAGACCTAACAGACATATATAGGTCATTATACCCCAAAGCAGAAGGTTATACATCCTTCTCTAGTGCCCATGGAACATTCTCCAGGATAGATCATATGCTGGGGCACAAAACAGGTCTTTATAAATTTAAAAATATTGAAATTATTCAAAGCACTTTCTCTGATCACAATGGGATGAAGCTGAATCTCAATAACCACCAAAGAACAAGAGCATTTACAAATATATGGAGATTAAATAACACACTCTTAGTTAAACAACTAGTGGGTCAAAGAAGAAATTGCTAGAGAAATCAGTAGCTATCTGGAAATGAATGAAAATGAGAATACAATTTATCAGAATTTGTAGGATGTGGCAAAGGCTGTGCTGAAAGGGAAATTTATTGCCTTAAATGCCTATATTAAACAACAAGAAAGAGCAAAAATCGAGGAGTTAACAGCAAACCTGGAGAAACTTGAGAAAGAATGGAAAACTAACCCCGAAGCAAGTAGGAGAAGAGAAATAACAAAGATTAAAGCAGAGATAAATGACTGGGAGAACAAAAGAACAATAGAAAGAATCAATAAAACCAAAAGTTGATTCTTTGAGACAATCAATAGAACTGAAGGGCCACTAGCAAGAGTGACATAGAAAAAAATAGGATGCAAATAAACAAAATCAGAAATGAGAAGGGGTGCATTACCACAGACCCTGAAGAAATAAAAGAAATCATAAGAGGATACTATGAACAACTATATGCCAACAAATTAGACACCTTAGATGAAATGGACAAATTCCTGGAGACATACAAACAAGCTACACTGACTCAGTTAAGAAACAGATCTCAACAAATCAATCATAAGAAAAGCAATTCAATCAGTCATCAAAAATCTTCCTACAAAGAAAAGCCCAGGGCCAGATGGCTTCACAGGGGAATTTTATCAAACATTCCAAAAAGAACTAACACCAATCCTGCTCAAACTTTTCCAAAATATTGAGGAAAAAGGAACTCTACCTAACTCATTTTATAAAGCTAGTATTTTAATACCAAAACTGGGTAAACATACTATAAGAAAGGAAAACTACAGGCCAAAATCCCTAATGAATATAGATGCAAAAATTCTCAATAAAATATTAGCAAATGTAATCTAACAACACATTAAAAGAATTATACACCATGACCAAGTGGGGTTTATACCAGGAATGCAAGGATGGTTCAACACAAGAAAATCAATTAATGTAATATAGCACATTAACAAATCACAAGGGAAAAATCACATGATCATCTCGATTGATGCTGAAAAAAGCATTCGATAAAATTCAGCATCCTTTTCTGATAAAAACACTCCAAAAATAGGAATCAAAGGTAACTACGTCAATATGATAAAGGAAATATATGAAAAACCAATAGCCAGCATCTGTTAGAGACTGAAAGCTTTCCCCTTAAGATCAGGTACAAGACAAGGATGCCCACTGTCACCACTATTATTCAACATTGTGTAGAAGTTATAGCTGGAGCAATCAGCCAGGACAAAGAAATAAAAGACATCCAGATTGGAAAGGAAGAAGTAAAACTCTCATTATTTGCATATATATGATACTATACTTGGAAGATCCTGAGAAATCTACAGCAGTTACTTGGGCTAAAAAACAAATTCAGCAAGGTGGTGAGATATAATACTAATGTGCAAAAATCAGTAACATTTCTATACACAAACAATGAGCTAGCTGAGGAGTCAGTTAAGGAAAAAATTCCATTTAAAATAGCATCTGAAGAATCAAATACCTAGAAATGAACTTAACTAGGGACGTAAACGACTGTACACAGAAAACTATATAACATTGCTAAAAGAAATCGAGAGATCTAAATAGGTGGAAAGACATAAAAAATGTATACAGAAATAGAAAGAATAGTATAATAACTCCTCTTATTCCTTCAGGTCCATTTCAAAAGACTTTGCAGATATATAATTTAATCTTTAAATATTTCAATATATATCTATAAAAAGATACACACTCTCTATATACCTGTTCTAGTTTGCCAGCTGCTGGAATGCAATATACCAGAAACAGAATGGCTTTTAAGAAGGGGAATTTGATAAGATGCTAGTTTATAGTTCTAAGACCGAGAAAATGTCCTAATTAAAACAAATCTATAGAAATGTCCAATCAAAGGCATCCAGAGAAAGATACCTTGGTTCAAGAAGGCCGATGACATTCAAAGTTTCTTTCTTGGCTGTAAGGGTACATGGCGAACATGGTGGCATCTGCTGGCTTTCTCGTGGCTCTACAAAAAAGGGACTTGCTCCAAACTGTTTCCTCTTTTAAAGGATTCCAGTAAGCAACTCCACCTTCCATGGGTTGAGACACACTTCAATGTAAATCATCTAATCAAAAGTTACCGCCCACAATTGGGTGGGTCACATCTCCATGGGAACAATCAAAAAGCTCCCACCCAGCAATATGAATGAGGATTAAAGGACATGGCTTTTCTGGGGTCCACCATAAATTCAAACCAACACAATATCTGATTTTGTTATTTTTATTTATATTAGTAAACAAAATATACCAAACAGCAATGATTCCTTAATATCAAATATCCAATTTTTATTGGTTATTTCACATATGAATTCCCCCTCCTTTTTTTCCTTGCAATTAAGTAATAACACATGATTACTATTTAAATAATAATAATTCAAAACAAGAATAGATTAGACTTGTCCAAAGAAGTGATACAGCTGAACTCTAGGAATTTAGAGAAGAAAAGCTAACTTTGGGATAAATTGATCAGTCTTAAACAGTGGAAAGGATTCTGGTAAAATAATTTGACATATTAGTCAGCTTAGACTAAGTTTTATGGTGATAATGATTAAAAATCCCAGTAGTTTATAACAACAAAGTTTTATTTCTTGCTTCCATTAAATCTCTATTGTGGGTCATCTTGATTTTGCCCCACATTTTTGTCTTCATGTCATGATCTAGGCTGATGGAATAGCTTACATCTGGGACATTGTTGGTTTCATGGAAGAGGAAAAGAGGCCATATTGGAACAAAGCAATAGTTCTTAAAGCTTCTGCTTGGAAATGGCACATATTACTTCTAATCACCTATCTGTTCTAGTCTTATGACAAGCCTGATATTGGCAAGGTAGGATGCATAATCCTCAATTAGGTTAGAGCAGCAAATATTTTAAATAAATAATAGTACACTTTATGACAGAAGAATATTCTGGGTGAGAAGGGAAAAGGTATTCTAGACACAAATGTCTGTGGTGTATTTGGAGTTTGTAGTAGATCTGTTTTTTTTTTTAGGGGTAGAATAGATATCCTGTCTGGGTCACATAGTAGAGACTATCAATGCTAAAGAAGGAGGCTAGGTAGAGTAGAGTTTAAATTCCAAACTCAGGGGGTGCAAGGGTAGTTCAATGGTTGAATTCTCACCTACTATGCAGGAGACCCAGATTCCATACCCCGCCTGTGCACTAACCCCTCTCCCCGCAAGAACAAAAATTCCAAACTCATATTCAGCTAACCTACTTTTCTATGGTGGGCTTCTGGCTTGTGGAATTTGGAAGAGAGGAATTTGTAATAGTTCAGTGCCATTTAGTAGAAAGATAATATGAACCAACACATATGAATTACATATGTAATATAAAATTTGCTGGTAGTCACATTAAAATATAAAAAACAGGTGAAATTAATTTCTTTTCCCTAAGACTTTTAATTCAAATATCCTACTCAGCATTCCATTCCATTGTCTTTTTCGTCATAGTATTCCCAGTACTCAGTGAAGAAGTGACAAAGAATTCATTAGCAGTTCACTGTCTGTTGGAAGGGTGGTTTGGTTCCATGGGTTGGTTTTTCAAAGAGAAAAAATTTTTGAATAAGGATGGAACAGTAAGCATAGATGGACCTGAGAATACCATTCCTCCTTTTGTCTTAGAGATCCTAAGGTAATAAAAAATGAGCACCCTACTCTTGAGAAGAGTGTAGGGGAAATAATTCCCTCTAAAGGAGAGCCAAATTTTAGAGTAAAGGGGTAGTGAGAACATTAAATGAAGAGTTTGGGAGTATTGGCCAGAGTTTATCTGAGGTACAGTCCTAGAGAAATTATTAGCATTCAAAGTTAGGGTGACATGGGAAGCTAGACTGGGTATGTCCATGATAAGATGGGCATATGAAGGGTAGGTGTTGAGGAATCTGTGGAAAATTTATACCAAGGTCACTCGTAGAGAATCATAAAAGAATCATGGAGGATCATGGGAATGAAAGTGGTAAGTATTGGAATAGACAGAAGGAGCTTGAATGAAGTGAACTGTTCAGGGATTCCAAATAGGGTAGTGATGCAAAAAAGTTTAAGTTAATGGGAGCTATTACCCCAGGTATGAAGGGGCCTCTCACCAGGCTGCTTTGTGGCCATTGTTGCTGAAGGATAGGGAATTAGAAGGTCCCCAGAGCCTGGTGATTTAGATGAAAAGGGCTAAGATTAGGGTGGTGGCAATGGGGACATTTCAAAGTAGGAAACTATAGTTCTTGACGACTGCTATGATCAAGGAAAAGAAGTTATTTTGCCAACATTTATGAATGTCCCCTATTTACTAGGCACCTTACATATGTTATATTTAAATCTTGCAAAAGCCTAAAAGGTAAATGAGATGAGTTTCTGTTTCTATAGACGAGAGAACCTAAGTCCAGGAGGGTTTAAGAATTTGCTTAAGCTCACACAAGAAAGAGGTAGAATCAAAACTAATGCTGATATATTTGACTTCAAAGCCCTTTGCCATTCATTCTCCTTCAAGAGAGGAGAGAGAAAGGAATCAAAGAAGAATGAATTTTTAACCTTGGGGTATTCAGAGAGGGAAAGAGTTTCATTGTGGAAAGTATAGATTTGTTTTAGGCTTGTTGAATTTGAGGTAATGATAGGATATCCATGTGGACATGATGAGGATGCAGCTGAAAATGGGAGACTTGACTGTGGGAGAGAGGGGAGAGGTAGAGATAAAAGTGATGAAAGTGTGTGTATTTAACTATATAAATATAGATTTATATGGTCTAAAAGAGTAAGTTGAATATAAAAATGAATCCTGTATTTAAAGATTTTGAAAAATTGTGGTATGTAAAATTTTTGGCGAAGTGCTAGTATTGTAAATATTGCAGTATATTCATTTTTAGAATTAATTTTATGTCACACATACAGATATATGAAAATAATTTGTCTAGGTTTATTGGAAGCAATATAGTGAAGAGGATATAGTCTTTAGTATGGGATGTTAGTGATGATATAGTACTTTTTTATAACACTTTAGAAAATACACAGAAATTTCATATGCATAATCCTTTTTGGTACAAGTCATTGTGCTAAGCATGTGCTATATGTTCAGAATCCTGAAACATTTAATCCTTACAGACCTACTATGAGAAGGGTATTATGAACATCAGTTTACAGTGAGGAATGGGAGACTCACATAGTTAAAACCTTGGCTAAGATTACTAGGCTAATTTACAGATCATGCATAATTTTAAGTTAGTCATTACATACTTCATTTAGTAAAGGTATAGTCTAGGCGTGACAAAAATTGAATGCAGTAGCTAAAAGAAAATGAAATGTGAGAAACAAATATCACCTTCATACTGGTATTGAATTTCATGTTAATTTTTAGTGATGTTATAGGAATCATGGCAATATATAAGAGCTAAAATATTTGTTTTTAATTTATTTGGACTGTTTTACAAAATTGCTTAAAAATACAGTTACATCTAGAGGCAGGAGATTTAATAGGTGATCCCGAGCTGTCTCTCCACCCTTTACCTCCTAAGTACATCAAACTATTAATCTTCCAGGAAAAGAAAGAATTAGAAAATTATATAATTGAAGACATACCAGAAAATAATTAAAATAGTGCTGTGGTCCTCCAGGTATTCTCTTGAATTTAGGTAATAGAGGAAACAAAGGATTGAGTATACTTTATCTGTACAACCACTGTAAGAGCTATGGTGTCTGTGAAGAGATAATACATACTTATTGGAAATTTCTGGAGCATTTCAGTATGATAGAGCTGATTGGCATGTCAATGTTATATATTATATGTTTATTTATTGTAGAATTTGTGGACTTACAGAAAAATCATGCCTAATATACAAGATTTCCATACACAACCCCATTATAATTATTTTGCATCAGTGTAATACATTGTTATAACTGATGAAAGCACATTTTTATAATTGTATTATTAATTATGGTTCATGATTTAATTTAGTGTTTGTGTTATACATTTCCATGGATTTTTTTAAAATTTAATTTTACTAACCTATATACAACCTAAAATTTCTCCTATTACCCACATTCAAATATATAATTCAGTGCTGTTAATTTCTTCCACAATGTTGTGCCGTTATCATCACTATCTGTTACCAAAACTTTATCATCATCTCAAATAGAAACTTGATACTGTTAAGCATTAACTCTTATTCTCTACTCCAACTTCATTCTATTTTATATAGAATATAAGGCACTGGATCATGACCCTTAAGAGTTCGCTTATTCTAATTATTTTTAATTTAATTTTACTATTTTATTCTACTTATTTATTCTAATTATTTCATATTAGTGAGATACAATACTTGTCCTTTTGTGTGTGTCTGGCTTATTTCACTCAACATGATATCTTCAGGGTTCAACCATGTTGTCGTATGTATAGGAACATCTTTCCTTTTTATGGCTGAATAATATTTCATTGTGTGTCTATATCACATTTTGTTTATCCATTCAATAGTTGGTGGACAATTGGGTTGTTTCCATCTTTTGGCAATTGTGAATATGAACATTAGTGTGCAAGTATCTGTTTGAGTCCTTGCTTTCAGTTCCTATGGGAATATACTTAGATGTGGGGTTGACGGGTCATATGTTAATTCTGTATTTAACTTTCTGAGGAACCACCAAACTATTTTTCATGGTGGCTGCATCATTTTACATTCCAACCAACAATGAATGAGTGTTCCGACTTTTCCATATCATATCCAAAACTTAAAATCTTCCATTTTTTAACGGTAGCCATTCTAGGGTATGTGAAATGGTATCTTGTGGTTTTGCTCTATATTACCCTGACGGCTAATGATGAGCATCTTTTCATGTGCTCTTTGGCCATTTGTATATCTTCTTTGGAGAAATCCCTATTCAAGCATTTTTCCCATTTTTGAATTTGGTTGTTTGTCTTTGTTTATTCTGCATATTTAATCCTTATTTGATATGTGATTTCCAAATATTTTCTCCCATTATGTAGATTTTTGTTTTATTTTCATGATAAAGTGCTTTGATGCATAAAAGTTTTTAATTTTGATGAAGTCCCATTTATCTATTTTTTTTTCTTGTGCTTTGGGTGTAAAGTCTAAGAAACCATTGTCTAATGCAAGGTCCTGAATATGCTTCCCTACTTTTCTTCTAGGAATTTTATAGTTCTGGCTTTTATATTTAGGTTTTTCATCCATTTTGATTTGATTTTTGTGTATATTGTGATGTAGAAGTCCACTTTCATTCTTTTGCGAATGGAGATCCAGTTTTCCCAGCACCATTTATTTCCCAATTGAGTGGCTTCGAACCCTTGTCCAAAATCAGTTGGCAGTAAATATGAGAGTTGGTTTCTGAGTTCTTAATTCTATTCCATTGTTCTTTGTGTTGGTCCTTGTGTTGGTTCCATGCTATTTTGATTATTGTGGCTTTGTAATAATTTTTAAGATTGGGAAGTGTGAGTCCCCCAAGTTCATTCTTTTCAAGATGGCTTTGGCTATTCAAGGCCTCTTACTCTTCCATATGAATTTGATGATTGGTTTTTACATTACTGCCAAGAAGGTTGTTGGAATTTTGATTGGAGTTGTGTTGATTTATAAATTGCTTTGGATAGAATGACATTTTATCAAATATGTTTATTCTTCTAATCCATGAACACAGAATGTCCTTCCCTGTATTTAGGACTTCTTTGATTTCTTTAGCAATGTTTTGTACTTTTCTGTGTGTAAGTCCTTTCCATCTTGGTTAGATTTATTTCTAGATATTTGATTTTTTTGTTGTTATTGTAAATAAATTTTTTTCTTAATTTCTTCTTCTATTTGTTCATTACTAGTGTATAGAAACATTTTGTCAAAGATTTCTGCATCAATTGAGATCGTCATTTTTTTTCCCTTTCATTCTGTTAATACAATGTATTACATTAATTGATTTTCTTATGCTGAGGTAGCTATGCATACCTGGATAAATCCCATTTGATTATGACGTATAATTCTTTTAATGTGCTGTTGGATTCATATGCTAGTATTTTGTTGAGGATTTTGCATCTAATTTCCTTTTTTCATGATATCTTTAACAGGCTTTGTTATGAGGGTGATGTTGGTCTCATAGAATGAATTAGGGAGTCTTCTCTCCTTTTCAGTTTTTTTGAAGTTTGAGCAGGATTCATGTTAATTCTTCTTGGTATGTCTGGTAAAATACCCCTCTGAAGCCATCTGGTCCTGGGCTTTTTTGGGGGTAGAAGTTTTTGATGACTGATTTAATCTCTTTGCTACTTATTTGATTGTTTAAATCTTCCCCTTCTTCTTGAGCCAGTGTAGGTAGTTTGAATGTTTCTGAGAATTTGTCTATTCATCTAGGTTTTCTAATTTGTTGGTTTACTGTTGTCCTGCCATAACCCTTTTTATTTCAGTGACGGTCGGTAGTAACACTTTTCATTTCTGGTTTTAGTCATTTGTGTCCTCTCTTCTTTGTGAGTCTAGCTAAAGGTTTGTCAATTTTATTGATCTTTTCAGAGAACCAACTTTAGGTTTTGTCTCTTGTTTTTAAATTTCTCCTTCATTTATCTCTGCTGTGGTCTTTGTATTTCCTTCCTTCTGCTCACTTTGGGTTTAATTTGCTCTTCTTTTTCTAGGACTTCCAGTTTTGAAGTTGGGCCTCTGATATGAGATCTTTCTTTTTTTTTTTACATGTTCAGGCACCAGGAATCAAACCCAGGTCCTCTGGCATGGCAGGCAAGCATTCTTGCCTGCTGAGCCACCGTGGCCCGCCCTCTTCTTTTTTAATGTGAACATTTAGAGCTGTAAATTTCCCTCTCAGCACTGCCCTTGCTGCATCCATAAGTTTTGATATGTTGTATTTGCATTAACCTCAAGATATTTCCGTATTTCACTTATGATTTCCTCTTTAATCCATTGGTTATTCAATGTTTAATTTCCCCGTATTTGTGAATTTTCCATTTCTCCCTCTGTAATTGATTTCTAGCTTCTTTCTATTGGTCAGAGAAGATATGTTGTACCATTTCAATATTTTACAATTTGCAGAGACTTGTGTTGTGACCTAAGATGTCTTTCCTGGAGAATGATCCATGGGCACTTGAGAAGAATGTGTAGTTTTTAGCTCTTGGGTGAAGTGGTCTGTAAATGTCTGTTAGGTCTAGTTGGTTTGGAGTATTATTGAAGTCTTCTGTTTCCTTACATTCTGTGTAGATTTCTATCCATTACTGTATGTGGTGTATTAAAGTTTCCTGCTATTAATGTAGAGCAGTCTATTACTACCTTCATATCAGTCAGTATTTGCTTTATATATTTTGGTGTTCTGATGTTAGCTGCATGCATATTTATAATTGCTATGTCTTCTTGTTGAATTGACCTCTTTATTAGTATATAATGACCCTATTTGACCTTTTTAACATTTGGCTCAAAGTCTGTTTTATCTGATGTTAGTATAGCTATCCGAGCTCTCTTTTAGTTTCTACTTGAATGGTAATTTTTTCCCATCTTTTCACTTTCAACATACTTCCATCTTTGAATTTAAGGTGGACAGTATATAGTTGGGTCATGCTTTTTATCCATTATGCCAAACTCTGCCTTTTGACTCGAGAGTTTAATCCTTTCACATATAAAGTCACTACTGATTATGTAGAACTTTGTTCTGCCATTTGGCTTTTCTATGTAAGCCTTCATAAGAGTGAAACCTGTCAGAGGAAGCAGGATCATTATGACTGGAAATTTGATCTGGTCAGAAAAGCAAATGATTGGATTGTTCTTTGTTTTGCTTCATGCAGGCAGGGATTTCCTTTTTAAGAAATTGACTTCAGCTATATTCTCATTTTGTTAGAAATGTTCTGTATCATTGAGGGGAGAAAATGCATTCTAGTGAGGACGTATACCTATTGTAGCTCTGCAAAGCACTGGAAAATTTAGGGAAAATAAAATGCCTGGGCAGGAAATTGATTAAATGGCTTTAGGGTTCTTTTATATTCTCTTTTCCCCTGAGGAATACAGTGAAACTACCTCTTGGTTCTCAGATAGTGTGTTTAGAGAAGACTAGATTAATGGTCAGTAAAAATTCGATTTGAGTTCCGTCTTTGATTTAAGAATGATTAGTGAACCGTCCAAGTTATTTTTATTTTCTCTGGGTTTTGTAGTTCTAAGCTGTTTAAAAGTAGGTTCAAATTGTTCAAAGATAAATATATTTTCTCTTCCTAACATATTAATAAAATTGATAACATTATTTTACAAAAAGTAAATATTCATAAAGCAAAATATCCGAAGAGGACCATATTGATTGCCTTTGAGTCTTAATATATATATATATATATATATATATTTTTTTTTTTTTCTTCACTTTAGTAAATGCTAAAGTGAGCAGATCAAAGGTTAAATATAGGTCAGATTCAGTCTAAAAAGGAAAATCTGGATTACAATTTAGTTTTGTTTTATTCACATATATATTTCCAGCCATCTGTGTGATGAAGAACACTTAGTGCAGTGATAGCACAAATAAAACATAATGTAGGGTGGTGCAAGGGTAGTTCAGTGGTAGAATTCTCGTCTGCCATGCAGGAGACTCAGGTTTGATTTCTGGACCATGCACCCCCCCACCACCAAAAAAAAAAAACCCCATATTTTTAACTGAATTAAAAAAACTTATTGTGAGAAATAGGGTGACCTTTAAGACCATATGCCTATATAGTATTTCAATAAAGTGTGAGCTCAGTTGACTTTTTTGGGATATGTGGTTGCCTTAAAGATAATATGTGCTTAGCAAATTTTGGGATGAATGACACCAAACACAAAAATGCTCACTATTATTTTTATTTGTTATTATATTACTATTTTACATAGCTTCTCTTAATATTTTCCAGAAGCACTGAAATATATTTGGTTTGTTTTATGAATACTGTTAACAAACCCCTTGAATATCATCTCCTTTAAGATATGGTCACTTAGTTGTTAAAAACTGTTGAATTGGTTTGTCTTTCAGAAGAACTATTTAAAATAGTTCAGTTCTTGTATCGCAGTGCTTATGCAAAAGTATATTAAGTAATATACCTAAACTCCTTGGATAAAAGGCAAGTTTCTTAGAAAATGGAATAAATAATTTCAGAACTCTTGTGATTGAGATGGTTTCTCTGCCTCTTCTTGACATTTGTGGATAATATTAGAGTTACTCTAATGCTTCCTTGTGGAGTATAAACAAAGCATTTCAAAGTATTAAATATAGTTGGCAATCATGCTAGTATATGCTAGTGTTTTATAGATCTGTTTGTTCTCTAGGGTGGTTGTGTTGTATATAGATCATTTTCTTTGGCAACAGGGAAGTGGTTTCCTAGAGGAATAAATGACTAACCCATCAAATTTTCTGTAGACTTTGGGGTATAGATGATGTTAGATAGGCACTCCAGGCATCACACAAACATTTTCTTAGTAATAGATGCTAGAAAAGAAAGAATATAATTTGGAGTAACAGATAGCTGGTGGTATAAAATACATTTAGAATGCATAGGTAGATATAGGTATCACTTTGTTTATTATGGGTTGTGTTATCACATAAGTAAGTTAGCTCCCTAAGTTTAGTTAGAAGTTTCAGGGACCTTGGGATTCAGTAAATAAGAAAGATTTACAAAATATTTGGCTTTTAAACAGTGAACAATTAAATTAAAATATGTGACAAATTGGTGCAAAATATTTTCAAATGAACCTGCTATCCAAGAATGTGGAGCTGTGGAAACTCTCATACACTTCTGGTAGAAGTATTAATTATTATAACTACGTGGAAAACAGTTTAGCATCTATTTAATTTGGACATATGCATAACCTGTGATCCACTGCTAGGTATTATATATTCTCCTCCCAAAAGGTGTTTACAAGAATTTTCATAGCAGTATTATTTGTAATAGCTGAAAACTGGAGCAGCCCAAATGTCTATCAATAGTAGAATGAATGGATAAATTGTTGTTTATTTCTACATAAAAATGAATGAGCTATACAATAATATAATGTTGAGTGAAAGAAGTGGATCCAAATAATATATATTGTATGATCTCATTAATATGAAGTCCAGAAGTGTTAAAAGCTACTCTAAGATGTTGTACATCAGGAAGAATTTACTTTTGTGGAGAAATAGGAGATAGTGATTGGGAAGGGGTAGGATGAAGACTTCCAGGTACCGATATGTGTGATTGTTATATGTGTTCACTGTGATAATTCATTCATCCAAGTACATAGGATTTAGTATACTTTTCTGTATGTATGAGGTATTACAATACAAAGAGTTTAAAATTAATCTGTTCCAGGAAATCAGTGATTTGCTTTAGCATCTGGAATATCATTAAGAGAGAAATAGTAGGATGTAGATAAAAGGGAGTTTAAGAGAAATTGGGCTCCCTCTCCACCACCCCTGTAAGAACCTTGTTATCTACAAGTTTGGGGCAAGTTATTTCATTTATCTAAACCTCAATACATTTTGTAAACAGAGAAAAATAATATTTGTGAGAGTCAACAGTGTAGTTGATTTTTTTATTATTATTTTTTATTTTTAAAAAATTTATTATTATTAAAAAAATTACAAGAAACACAAACATTCCTAATACATACACTCAGCAATTCACAATATCATCACATAGTTGCATATTCATCGTCATGATCATGATCATCTCGGGCCTGGTTTACAGATGGTTCAGCACGATATGCAGGTACAACCCGAAAGTGGACAGCTGCAGCATTACAACCCCTTTCTGGGGTGTCCTTGAAGGACAGTGGTGAGGGGAAATCCTCCCAGTGGGCAGAACTTTGAGCAGTGCACCTGGCTGTTCATTTTGCTTGGAAGGAAAACTGGCCAGAGGTGCGTTTGTATACTGACTCATGGGCTGTTGCTAATGGTTTGGCTGGATGGTCAGGGACTTGGAAAGACCATAATTGGAAAATTGGTGACAAAGAGGTCTGGGGAAGAAGTATATGGATAGACCTTTCTGAGTGGGATAAAAACATGAAGATATTTGTGTCCCATGTGAATGCCCACCAGAGGGTGAGTTCAGCAGAGGAAGATTTTAATAATCAAGTGGATAAGATGATCCATTCTGTGGATACCAGTCAGCCTCTTTCCCCAGCAACTCCTGTCATTGCCCAATGGGCTCATGAACAAAGTGGTCATGGTGGTAGAGATGGAGGTTATGCATGGGCTCAGCAACATGGACTTCCACTCACCAAGGCTGACCTGGCTACAGCCACTGCTGAGTGCTCAATCTGCCAGCAGCAGAGACCCACACTCAGCCCCCAATATGGCACCATTCCCCGAGGTGACCAGCCAGCTACATGGTGGCAGGTTGATTACATTGGACCACTCCCTTCATGGAAGGGGC
>PVIY010051452.1:0-15671 GCA_004026745.1 Myrmecophaga tridactyla
ATTGACCACCTTTTATTCTGGTGACATGTTTATTTGATCTGAGAAGGCTCCAGATGTTTTGGAGAAAGTCCACAGGCAGAAAGTGATGAGACATATGGCACATTTGAAGTGGGACACTCTCCTCTTGAATTCTAACTTGCATATAGCTTTCAAAGGCAGTGTGATATTACAGATGGTTGAGTTGATGTGATGTTGGGCACCAAAATCTTCTACTGCAACCCGCCCCATTTACTTCTCATATCTGCTTATGGCTCATATTATACCCATTTTGTTGCTATGTTTTCAAGAAAGTGAAATGCAATAATTTATAAAAGTATTTTTTAGCAAAGGATTAGTGAAACAAATTGCAACTTCTATTGCTGAATGTGGTCATGAAGATATAATTAGTATTCATCATCTCCTGCCTCCAGCAACCATTCTAGGTTTCTCTCACTTTCGGTCAGCTCTTCAGATGGTCTAAGTTGCTTGCCTGATGTTGTTACCTAGATCTTCATCTTTGATGTCCTTGTTGCCTTTCCCTTTTTATACAGTGATTACTATAAACTCCCATTTACAGAGGTTTAAACTTGGCATGGAACAATGTTTCATTGAGATGGAATATTAAACCAACAAGTACAAGACATAATCCCATCTCATTCCACCATATAGCATATAATTTATTCCTCATCATTACTGGGATCATTTGGTCCAGTATACCAACATCATAAAATCTTTGACTGCTGGTTCATCAGCAACAAGAGGCAAACAGTAGGCAGTTATAGCATTATGTTCCTTCAAAATCTACTGACTCCCTTTGTAGAAACCTCACCCTCATTGGCAACAATGACTTTTTATCATTAGAAGTAAATTTCCAGAGGCAGGAGGTACAAATTCTGCAAGTGGACCAATGAGAGTGATGATGATAATAAGGATAAATCTTAATTCCTGATGTGTTTTAGCCATTGGAAACATAGCTGCTATGTACATATCACTTCCTTTAGGACGGAACCATTTTTTTTTTAAAGTTTTTTTTTTTTTCTTTAACTTGCATATGGGCAGGAGGCACCAGGGATCGAACTCCAGACCTCCAGCATGGCAGGTTGGAGCTCTGCCTGCTGAGCCACGGCAGCCGCCCAGAACCACATTTTTACAAGGTGCTATACTCACACTGATATCTTACCTAAGTTTTTGTTGTTGTTGTTGTTTTGTTTTGATAATTCATAATGTTTGTTTTTTTCCATTTATTTAATTTCTTATTTAAGAAAACAATCAATATACTTAGAACCACCAAAAAATGGATATCTTATTTAGCTTAACCATAGGAATGTTTAAATAAAGTTTCCATATAATCATTGTAAAGCCTGTGTTTGCACAATAAGTTTCACTAACCAATTTAAAATTAAGGCAACAAGGAAAAAAAGGTACAAATTCAGATAGCAAAGTTCTTAACTTCTAAATAGTAAACACTTAGATACCTTTTTATCATCTGTCAAAACTGAATGTTCTCAAAATATCAAGTAGAAAGTTCTTACAAATATCTGCATTGCTATAGTAATGATGCACGTCACTAAATATTTTCCTGATTTCAGGAAAATATGAACATACAAATATTTTTACAATTAGCATATGAAAATCTTAACCACCTAAATGGTTATCTTAGTTAGCTTATCCATAAGAATATTTAAAAAAAATCTAAGTAATCATTGTAAAGCCTGTTATAATATGTTCCATAAACCAATTTAAAATTATAGCAAGGAGCGAAAAAATCTATAGATACAAATATCAGAGTTTCTTAAATTTTAAATATTAAACAATATCTTAAATACCACTTAATTATCTATCAAAATGTTAAGTAAAATGTTATTACAAATATCAACTTTGCTATAGTAGTGACCTTAGCTAAGTTTTAATAGACTCATTCTAGTTTTTATTGGTCTGGTACATTTCTAGTGATGTGTTATATAGTAGAACCATTGGGTCCCGTTATCATGGGCCTAACTTTACATCTGTCACGTAAAATGGGTCCCTGAGCTGAGTAAATTAAATACAGGGCCTAATGTCAGTAATTCAGGCACTGCCTAGCCCTTGAACAGTAATGCTGGTAGGGGTACTGCAGAAACAGAAGACCAGCCTACATCTAGAATAAGTGTCGCTTTCAGAAAAGATAAATCATTATTTATCTATAGTGGCAGAGGGTTTGATATAAGCAACTTCTTACCAAGTAGTGTGCTGGACTCCTCAATGAGTTGTATCATATAGAGGGTCAGCATCAGTCTCTGCAGCTGTCTAGATGGTCATTAATTAGTAGCAGTGATTAAATAAGCTGTGTTAAGAGGTTTTTCTAGTTTGCTAGCTGCCAGAGTGCAACATACCAGGAATGGAATAGCTTTTTAAAAGGAGAATTTAATAAATTGCAAGTTTAGAGTTCTAAGGCTGATAAAATGTTCCAATTAAAACAAGTCTGTAGAATGTCCAACGAAAGGCATCTAGAGAAGGATACCCTGGTTTAAGAAGGCCGATGATGTTCAGGGTTCTTCTCTCATCTGGAAGGGCACATGATGAACACCATCATCTGCTAGTTTCTTCTCCTGGCTTCCTGTTTCATGAAGCACCCCAGGAGGCATTTTCCTTCTTCATCACCAAAGGTCGCTGACTGGTGGACTCTCTACTTCATGACTATGTGATTCTGCTCTGCTTTCTCTGAATCTCTTCCACTCTCCAAAATATTTCTTCTTTTATAGGATGACAGAAACGTATCAAGACCCACCCAAATGGGTGGAGACATGTTGTCACATAATCCAGTTTAACAATCACTCTTGATTAAATCACTTCTCCAGGGAGATGATCTGATTACAGTTTCAAACATACAGTATTGAATAGGGATTATTCTGCCTTTCTGAAATGGGATTTAGATTAAAACATGGCTTTTCTAGGGGACATACATCCTTTCAAACCGGCACAGAGGCCCATGATTTTTGTCTCATAGATGACTTCAATCCTGCCACTTTTGGTCCTCCATTTGTGGACATATTTTACAAGCACTGGGATGACAGACGACAGAGATTGCCTCACCTGTGCTGTGTTAAGTTATTCTATTTATCCAGTTTTCTAGGTCCTTCACTGTGGTGGGCATTTATATAACACACAAAGATTTTCATGCTTGTGCTCACTCCCATAATTCAATTCATATGCCTCTTCCCCAGATATTTTGACTGATTTTCTAATCTTGCTTCTTCCAAATTAAAAAGTCCATTTGTTATAACCCAAGAGCCCATGAGTATCCTTATTTCAGGCCTGTTTTCTGATCATATTAATTGTCAACAAAGTTTATTTCTTTCATCTCTTTTGCATGGAGGAACATACCTGCACCTTTATGGCCAGTGTCTTGGTGGTGCTAAATGCAGGAGCCATCGATTTTTGGCTCAAATGAATATGTTGATTCAAGTCATCTATGAATCAGGGGTAAGTTTTTCCTTCTTTCATTACTTGGTTGTTGGTACTCATAAAGATGTCATAGGCATAAACTGAGGGAGAGGTATTGGTGCAGCAGAAGTAGTTGATGTGTCCTCCAGCCTGTCTGGTCAAATCTACTAATATATCCATTTCCATTGCACCATGAGTTTCTGCTGCCCTTGATTGAGTTTATGGTTTCATGGATTGATAATACCCAATTCATGATGGGAAGCATAATCACTTGTTTTCCCATGTAAGATGCTCAATTTTATTCCCTTCCCCACGAAAGGAAATCAGAATCTCCTTTTTAAACAATGAGTAATCTTATGCAGTAAAATCATGACTTTGTTCTAGAATTTAGTGATGTATTCTATACATCTCTTAACGATGCTTGTCCCGTGGTATTCTTATCCACACTTCTAGGATCATTCAGTCTGCTAGCTCACACAGCCTAAGCAGCAGGGCAACATGGAAGATAACATGCACATAGTGTAGAGGTTTCTTTTGCTATGGGTCCCCAAATCATCAGTCTTTAAAGTCAACCTCTTAATAAATGGGTCAGAGCAGTATTCAAGGAGTGTGTTTTTTCTACCTGCTTCTCAAATCCAGAGTCTCACTAAATCCTGTGCCTGTTTCTTAGTAGAAGGGATTACAGTATGCAATAGCTGGTCCTTTATCTACGATGGATAAACCCTGACTTGATAATTGGTTGACCTAAGTTTATCATTCTTTCTTCAGGATATCAACGAAATAAAAAGTCAGCTAACTCCCCAGATTTTTATACTTACCATTGTCTCCATTCCATTTTACTAATAGAACTATTACATAGCCAATAGTAAAAGGAAATTATTAAGAATTTGTTTATAACCTTGGAAATAGCTCAACTTTTAAATAGACAAATTTGAAAATCAAATTTTGTTGGCACTATATTTCAAATTTATGAAGTCCTAAATTAATCAAAAGTTACCAAATGTCTTGGATTTGTTTCATTCTGTGTCAGCAATCTGAAATATGAGGATATGGGAAGACTGAGATATGAAAAGCCTAGATAATTATTACCTAAACATTATTACAAATGTAGAAACCACACTCTTTTACAATTAACAGCACTTTAAAAAAATTTAATTTTAATTTTTTCATTTAACAGCATGTTTTTAATAACTACATTTTTATCTCCTTTCCCAAGACAGATAAATGAGAAGAATGATAAATGACTGTAGAATGAAAGAAACTAAGCACCCAATGGGAAATCAGATTTAAGATAGTCAGAAAAACATCAACCCTATGTTGAAGTTATTTTGAATGAAGTTTTTAATTATTACCTTTTTTTTTGCTTATATAAGTAATTTGTCTAGGCAATTGTTCAGCCAGTTAATTCACTTTGCTTCTGTGAAGTAGAACAAAGAAAATTGCCTTTTTGCTCTGTAATTCCCAGAAATTCTGCCTTGAAAAGTACGGTCAATCTTGCATCTTTGGTTCTTTCTGAAAGGAAGTCCAATTATAGGTGAATTTGACTTCGTGATACAGATGACCTTCTGAAGGCTGTTAATTGAAGTTCTGTAAATTGTGTCTTATTTTCCTGTGGCCTTTAATTCTGTTTTAGAGTCATCCTTGGAAAAATAAGTGGCCAAAGGTTAAAATAAAATGTATAATTAAACTAACTGGTGTGATTACATAACCAAAGGGAAAATTAAAATGAACTAAAGTAACAATTGTGATTACATGTTTTAAAGAAAAGAGGCTCTTTATAAGACATTTTTTGTAATACTTAAATATGTCATACAGAACATAGAATGTAAATATGTCCTTTATATTCTATCTTAACTTTATTCTAGTTAAACAACAGCCATTACATTTCTAATTATTATTTTGGGTGCTATCTAACCTGCCACTTAATGTCCTGCTAAGGCTATTAGGCTGTTTCTTTTGATGCTTCGAGTAAAAACATGGATTTTTCTTTGGAGCTAGAGTGGTATGATCATACTTACAAGGTTGAATTTATGTCAAACAAAAACCTCTCTTTTAGTCAGTAACTCCCAGTGGAGAAGAATTTGCTTGTAGTATTAATCCTCAGATAAGTCTGTTACCTACATTACATCCTAAGATGTTGCTCCAGCTCTGGAATACCAGACAGATTTATGGTGTCTTTAAGAAACTGGATTATTTGTGAAGGATCCAATTTGCTTAAGACAATTTTATTTCTTAAATAAGACTAACCTATCATGTAGTGGGTGATATTTAGGATGAAAATGTGCTTTGTTATATTGAGTCCCTAAACAAAATTATTGACTTTTATGGAAAAATATCTTACTCATGTCTTATTGACATAAGTTGTGATGGAAAATGGTACACCATATGTTTTATGAACAAGTCTTTTTATGTTTTATGAACAAGTCTTTTTATGTTTTATGAACAAGTCTTTTTATGTTTTATGAACAAGTCTTTCAGACTTAAAGACTTTGCTTAAAGCAGCCTTCATCTCCTTGTTCCTGAGGCTATAAATAAGAGGATTACAGAGAGGTGTTATTACAGAATAAAACAAGGTCACAATTTTTTGCATTTTTGCTGGGTCTTCTGAACCAGGGCTAACATACATCACCATAACGGAACCAAAAAACAGGACCACCACAGCCAGATGAGAAGCACAAGTGGAGAAATCCTTGCGCTTGCTTGCAGCTGAGGGCATCCGTAGCACAGTCAGAATCACCAGAGCATAGGAGCAAAGGATAAAGAGAAAAGTGCCAGTCATGAAGATAGCATTGAAAGTAGAATAAATGAATTGTGTGGTTGTATCTTCAGAACAGGACAGCATCATCAAAGGGACAGGATCACACATGAAATGAATGATAACATTTGGGCCACAATAAGGTAACTGTGAAATGAGAACAACAGGGGTTAGGAAAAGAATGAACCCACATGACCATCCAAAGATGACGAGGCCAGTGTACAGCTCTTTAGTCATGATGTGTGGATAATGCAGGGGATGGCAGATGGCCAGGCACCTATCAAAGGCCATGATGCAAAGGTAGAAGGCCTCATCACACCCAAAAGAGAAGAAGAAATAGAACTGCGTGAAACAACCCACAAAGGAGATGGACTTGCTTGTGGAGAGGAAGTTGGCCAACATGTTAGGGACAGTCGTGGAGACATAACATATTTCCAGGAAAGAGAAATTCCCCAGGAGGATGTACATGGGGGTGTGAAGGCGCCGGTCCCACCGCACAGCACAGGCTATGGCTGCATTTCCCATCAGAGTCAGAGTGTAGGTTACTGAGAAGAGTCCGAAGAAGAGGAGCTGCATTTCTGGGCTTGAGGGAAAGCCCAGGAGAATAAAGTGGTTAACGGAGTTAGTAGGTTCTCTTCCGGATGCATTCATTAGCCTGGAAATAATGGAGATAGCACCAGTTATCAATGTTTAATGAAGAATATTGTTTTTACCTGGAAACACCAAATTTCTTTAGCATTTATTTGAGAAAGCAATAAACAATGAGGTGTCTGCTAAAGTAAAAAAGTGTGATTTCACAACTCGTTCCTGAAGAATGTATCACTTTAATAGGCTGCAGATAATAATAAAAGAAAATAACATGATTTGGGGCAAACATTAAATAAGCTCAGGGTATTGGGTTACACATAAGAAGTTCAAATTGTTTTCATTTGATGCCACTTAATCTCTGCTTCTGTATTTCTTCATCTGTTTACCATATAGGATATTTATGAACAAATCGGTGCATGTGAAACTTCTTTCTAAAGAATTATATACAGCCAATGTATTCTAATTAGAATGGTAAAAATAAAGCAAGTACAAGTCACATCAAGACATTTCAAAATGCTCTTTCCCATTGTGGTACAGAGCACAGAGAACGTTTCTCTTTATTTCCATGATGTTGTAAAGTGATAATGACAAGGGGCTCTTTGGTTCCAGGATATATGGTTTTTATAGGACCGTACCCAACATGTTGGGCATATAAAAAATGCTTCTGCTACATCAAGACTGCTGGATTCAAGTCCATCACAGGGTTAAAAGTTTGACTCACTCCTATATGAATGTGTGAAGTAGATATACCACTTGGGGGCAACTGACCTTTGGGAGAGCTGCAGATCAAATGACTGGACTTCTGAATGTGGCTTGATTTGGCCAATTATGCTGCAAAGAAAGAGGTAAATAGATAAAAGTTATTAATTTGTGTATAAGTTTCCATATTACTTTCCTCATAGGTGCTTTCTATACTTGGCATTTTTTTCCTATTTTACACATACCACTGACATTTTGAAAGGACCCATCCTAAGCATTTTCTGAAACAACCTTGAAACATGGAATATCTTTCTTCAATCACCCCTCATAACTTTTCTTTAGTTTTTTGTTGTTGAATCATAGCTTAACTTTTAAATTTTATCCCCTTAAAACCCAGCCCTCAGTGCTATCGAATTTGGCTCCTAAAGTGGAAAGACTGCTACTTCGTGTTTCTTGCCTATGGGGCTATGTAGATTGGGTCTGTCATGTCTGCTCATAACTTGTCATTTCAGCTTATTTACTGCCTATATTGATCACATCATAGAAGCTGGCATTGGAGGCTCAGCGCCATCCTTTCTCAGATTATTGGAGGTTTTTGTTTGTCATTTTTTGTCCTATTGGACAAAGATTCTACCTTGATCTTCTGTGATTGTGTAGTTCAATTCCTAAAAGTACAAATCCTAAAAGCTTATTTGTGTAGTATAAATCCTAAAAGCTTATTTAGGATTTTTGTCCTGACCAGTTCTTTGATTTTCTCAGCTGAGGCTGTGTTCTCTGGTCTGGACGCAGAAAGCTAACTATGATGGCAGTGAACCAAGTCATTCCCAAGCAATTCTAGAAATGAAAATAAAGTGCCTTGAAATTGCGATTATTTAAATTGCACTTGTTGTACAGATACCGAGTTCAAAATATACATAAGGAAAGGGAGAGAAAACATAAGACTTTGGCAGCTGATGTAAAAGGCAATTGGTATTAATAAATTTCTAAAATGCCCTTACCTGCGGGATGATCACAAATTATTCTGCTGAAATGTTTTTCAAAGAAAAATTAACTCAGCCACACAGGTTTTAGTGTATCCAATTTCTTTTTAAATGGTGTGACTGATATTTCACCTTTGCTTTTTAAAATTTTTTTTTGTGTTTGATATATAAAACTCATTTTATTTTTTTCCTTTATACTCTGACCAGTGTCCTAGTTTCTCAGTACTATTCTCAGCTATCCCAATTTGTTGCTTTTACTGACAGTGGGATATCAAATTCATTTTTTCTTTTTTTTTCTTTTTTTGCATGGACAGGCACCGGAAATTGAAACCAGGTCTCTGGCATGGCAGGCGAGAATTCTGCCTGCTGAGCCCCCATGGCCCACCCTCAAATCCATTTTAATACTCACCTTTTTGGGGTCTACTGTTAAAAGTATCTCTTGGGGATACTAAGTGTATAAAGTCACAGTCCAAAGAAGACTCTATTAATGTAACAAACAAAAAAGGACACAGTTGATGAATGATTTTGTCATTTAAGGACAGTTGTTTCCCATAAAATCAAAGCATATTAAACTAGTGAAACTGAGAGCCTGGAGAGATGAGATGATATCAGTGGTATCAGACATCTGCTACTTTCTCTCTATTGAAGGAGCGAAAACACACACATACACACAAACCATAATATTAATAATAAATCTACCAGCAGTTTACAGTTTCATATTTCACATAAAATCCTCAGGCCTCTTTGTAAATATCATTCAGTATTTTAAAGGGATAAGGAAACTGGATAAAAATATTTCCCAACACCCAAGGAAACAAGAAGAAAATATTTTCAAGCTTCTCTCTCTGCATTTTATTCTAAACAAACACTTCCGTCTTCCCATTCAATCCATTTGTATAGAAAACCCAGCACTTGTTTCAATATGGTTTGCAGTATTAACTTACTTCTTGGATATGGGCAGAGAAGAAATGTCAGAGAAGAGAAACAACATATTACCTCCCTAGAGGGTGAGAAGCATGAGAAGGACTTCTGAATAACCAGGTGATCAAGTTTATAACCTTCCATGAATTGCAAAGAGTGAATCTTAAAAGGTTTTTCTCCCAAGATTCAAAGCTCATATTTATGATCACGATGAAAACCCAGTGAAGGTATTGTATATATTTATTTCCTTGCATCATGGCCTTTGGAGAGTTGGGATCCTCTCCCACGATAGCTTTAAAAAGTGTTTAAATAAATAATAAATGAGTACCTTTTCTGGCTTTTATTTACAATGAAATCCCTAGTCTTTCTATTCCCTGAGGAAACCAGGCATTGCAGAAGGTTTCTGGGGGAATGATTATGTAAGAATAGAACTTGCTTTAATAGCGACGAGGAGAACTGCCATGAAATTCTTCCTTTCTATTTTGTTTTTGCATGGTCAGGCACTGGGAATCGAACCCAGGTCTTGGGTATGGCAGCCGAGAATGCTGCCTGCTAAGCCACTGTGGCTTGCCCCCTCCTTTCTACTTTGAAGAGAAAATACTCTTTGTATACCAATATTAGTTCTCAAATTTGATGAGTAAAATTGTTAGTTGTCTTATTTATATCATAAGAGCATTCTTATGATAGCCACTAGAAAAATGGCATTTTAAGTGCTACAGTGGTCTAGTATTATTCTACAAGCATTTATCAAGTACTTAACAGACACTGGAGATGTAGTAAGCAAAAGCAAAAATTCTGGCTTAAAGCAATGCTATCTAATGGGTAGAGCAACAGAACAGAAAAAAAATCAAAGCATAAACGTAATTTTTTTTTTGTTTGAGAAAAATGAAGCATGGGAAAGGAATGGGGCATTGGACTTGAGGGCAGACCTTGTAATTATAATAGTGTTTTAAGGAAAGCCTAATAGAGATGTTAACATTAGAGCACAGACTTGAAAAAGTGGAGAAAATACCATAATGTATGGAAGGAGTGTAAGTTCAGGCAGAAGGAACAGCTAATGTTAGAACACAGAGTATGCTTGGTGTGTTGGGTGAAAGACAAGGAGGCTAGTGTTTACCTAGAACTGAATAAACTGTGTAATGGACCCAGTTCTACATCTCCCAGTACTGGTATCTCCAATTCTTTTTTTTTTCCTTTTTCTTTTTTTCTGAATAATGAAAACATTAAAAAATCAATTGTAATGAATGCACAACTATATAAAACTGTGAACTACTGATTTGGATGATTATATGGTATGTGAATATATAATACATAATAATAAGATTGCATTAAAAACAGAATAGTGAACTAGGAGATAAAATCAAAGGCATAAGGAACAAAAAAATATAAAAATTAGCAATTAAAGATAGCAGTCGAAATGTTAACAGTAGTATAAGTCCTAGAAAGAGAATAACTGTTATTTAAAGAACTATTGGTTTATAGAATATAAGAGGCCACAAACAAAAGATCATGGATAAAATGGTATTGATTTCGTGCCCTATTCTCCAATAAAATGAAACAGGGGATCCTTGAACAAATGACTGATTTCTGGACCTGGTGCATGAACAGACAAGTTGAGCCTTGGGCACCCGGTAGTTTCATAAAGTGAGGAAGTGCTTAAGAACAACAAACAAACAAAAACAGCCACAGTAATGGAGTATGTCAGGAGGGTAGAGGAGCCAAGTAATAGAGCTTTCAATGGCCAAAACTGGAACAAAATGTAGTATAAATGTCCATGAGTTCATACTCATTGAAGAGTCAAATCTGTGCAGAAGAATTCCAAATTGTGTGGATACTGTGTCTTCACGGAAGTGTATAGTGCCGCTTCCCACACTCAGAAGCATTGAATATAGAAAGGGAGGTAGTGACTTTAGACTGGAGAAATCTGGCAAAGATGACCTCAGCAGGTTGATTAAGGTTAACGTCAACATGCCCTTGATATGGTATCAGAATGGCAGTGTACATCTGTTGGTCTTCCCAAACCCATAACCCTAGTTTAATGGACCACTCCTTCTCGAAACTGTCATAGCTAAGAGGAGTCCAAAGAGACAGTAAAACTAAATGTAATGTGGTATCTTATCTTGGTGTCATGCAGGTCTGTCGGTATCTGAGATTCTGATAAAGGTAGATTTCTCACTCAGGTCAGGGCACCTGATAACTCCACATGAAGCTGCCTGCCTGTCATTATTTCCTCTTTTCAGGAGGCCAAGGATGCCCTCCTTTCAAATAATCCCGGGATTACATCTGCCCAAAATCCACAGTGGTCCCTAGCACATGTCTGGAGCTCTTCAGGGAGATCCAGCCTTGGCAGAGCCTGTATCTTTTTTGTATAATGCAGAACTTCATTGTAGCCTTCAATTCAAATTTTGGATTACGCACTTTTACAGGTTTCAGTCTTCATCAGTTCTGTCATGTAATCTGTTAGAATTTAGTTAGCATCTGCACAAAGCGTCCTCCAAAATAGTTTTGATTTTTCTGATTTAGAGTCATATTGACTCTTTGCAAATTTGATTCTGAGCTTTATTTTGAATTGCATATAGCTTCAATTATCCACAGGAATGCAAAAAAAAAAAAGGCAGATGCTCTGTCTTATATAAATGCTTAATTTTTAATTTCCTCAGACAGGTTTTTAAAATTTTCTGTTTCTAATCATGGGAGTCATCATGTGGAAAGTAGGAGAATGAATCTTGTCAAGCACATTTTCATGACTTTCATTTTTAGACAGTGCTATATTTTATCTTTCCATGTTGTATGCCTATTCACTGTTTGAAATAATTAATTTTTAATGAATAAATGCATTGCAATTCAGTTTTTTTTGTTTTTTTTCTTCTATTCCATAGTGACGATCCCAAGAGTACTCCCAAACAAACTTCCTACTTTATGTTAATTTCTATCTCAAAGTCTGTTTCCTGGGAATCCAACCCATGTCAGAGGTTGAAAAAGCTGATGCTGGGAGAGTTTGGAAGTGGCAATGAGGACTCAGTCACTGGTGGTTTCTGGAGCACAGATAGCCGTAGACACGAGTTATAACATAAATTGTTATAACTTTCACCATGGAGTGCCATTTTATACTACAAGTACAGTCAAATTGGGTGCGATTGCTAAGTTTGATTGATTTCTGGAAAGGGACAAACAAAAAGCAACCAATGATTAATTATCAATTAAAAGCTAATATGATAGCTGGAGGTCCTTCTTGGTAAATATTTCCTTTTCTCCCTCAGTTGGATAGCAGAAAAAGCTGAGAACCAGGTCCCAGGTTTAATATTAGTGTGGCCAAGGTCCACAGAAAAGGTTAAACTCTCCAACAAGGAGGTCTATTATGTGAGGTCAGGCTTCTTGTTGGGAGAGAATGGGACCCTGATATAAGATGGAGATATCTGGGTTAGTGCACTAAAAATCCTGAATATTTAGATTTCTGTAGATCATCTGACTCTACAGAAGTAAACCACTCCCCACCATTTAAGGCTAGAATGCTTTCCATGCTTCAAGTCAATACAGAGGCCTTCCTACATAAAAACACGGCCAAACCCCCAAGGATGTGCTCCACCCCTCTTCTGATCACAGGCCATAAACTATTGTTCTAAATCCATACCAATAATTGACTTGCTGGGCATAAGGGAGGACAACCAGCAAAAGACAGTATTGACATAGGTAGGAAAGAGACTGTATCCCAAAGAGGCCACAAGACCTAGACAGCATATACTGGCAGGAGACCAGAGAGTGCAGTGAAAATGGATTCTAAAGGTAAATGATCAAACAGATAAATAATAAGTTTGGTTAAGGGAGAGTTTATCTATTTGGGAGTACTTGGCTGGAAAATAAGATACAGTAGCCTAGCAAGGATTCCAGTTGATATGAGCACATTTCAGGGGTGGCTTCTAGAAGCATTGAAATGGTGATGCCCTCACTAAGTGAGGTAAGAATATCAGCTTGCTGTGAAGGAAGAAGGGATTACAACTCAGAAAATAGGCACACTACCTTGGGTGTCCTACGTTAGGCAGAAAACTTTCTAAAAGAACAGATTCCTGGAGGTCCTGTTGAGGATTCTTGGACTCAGGGTTTGAGAAGATATTGCAAGGGTCAGGTGTTATTTTAAGTCTTGGCCCAGATCCAGCTCACAGTATGTCCACTGGGCCCATGACCACCTGATGATCATTTTCCCACCCCTACACTGATCATTGGAATAGGTTGACTGTGAGATTGGCTTAACACATACATTGATTATTAGGATTTCCATATGGAGATAATCTTGTCACTTCAAGCATTATGATAAATTTTATTCTAGAGTTGGTCTCTCGGTACACCATGACTTCATGAAGAAGCATTTTAATTTTAGTTTCTGGAGATACAAGATTAACTAAGCTTTACTTTTAAAGAGCTCATAGTGTAATGAGTAAGTCACTTTGATAGGACAAAAATCTTAGGAAGTCTATTTTGGCAGAAATATCACCCACGTGCAGAAATTTATATCCAATTCTTTTTTAGCTAGTTAAGTAAACACACTGTCATCCCATGCTGACAGTGATGTATAGACTTGGGCAAGTTGATTTCTATAGGGAGAAGGGAGAAGATTGTGTTTCTGAACTTTCCTTCTTCAGTTCGGCTCTCTGTACTCAGAATTACACCTATTTTCCAAGTTTTGTGCACATTGGTCCAGAGCCACGAGGTGGCAGGATAAGTCTCCTCATGTAATTGAAAGTCACTGAAGCCTTGGGTTTGGATGTATCATGTTCATTTTGCCCATGGTCCATAAACTGATACGGGGAGGATGTCTGAGCAAAATATCTAGCATAACTAGGTTTCATCAATCAATTCTGCTCTCCACTAAGTGCTAACTTATGGATACTCCATTTTTTGTACTTTGGAAAAGGCCCTAGAGTATGTGGGGATTTGTACATTTCAAAACCTTTGACACTCAACTTGATGACTTACTTACAGAACACATCTGTTGATTCTCTAACTTCTTGGTGGCTGTCTAGCTTCCTTAATATAAACTTCTCAGGATTACAATAGTCTGTGTACTTTCAAATCTGCCCCAATCCCTTTACATTTATTCGAACCCAAAATGTACCTCGGCCATTATTCCTTCAGGAAACAACATCACTTCAGGAAGCTGTTGGCAAGTCGCTGTTTCTGAAAATGTTGTTTTCCCCGCGAGTTCCACCCACATTTCTCAACTACAAGTTTAGGCACTGTATGTTTTTTCCACTACTCTTCAACTCTTCCTGCATTTTTCTCTCTTCTTTTCCCTTTCTTTTATACCCTTCTCTATGTTCTCCCTAATAATTACCATGGCAACTGAGGCTCTGTGACATCTCCAGTGAGATCATTGTCTGATTCTGCTCCAGGTGACTTGAGTAGGTAGCTGGCCTCAGACAGTGAAGCCCTGGGAGTGGTCCAAGTCCACAAACCTGAATGTGCCAGGAGAATGCTAAGCTCAGTCACTGTCAAGAAAGACAGAATATATTAATGTGAAGGAAAAACAAGCAAACATAAAATAATCCTTCCTTTGGATCAAGATGCTTTTAGTTTATGTAAATAATGGACTATAGTTAATACGACAGTTATAATAACATTCTTTCATTATTTCTAACAAATGCACCACACTAATGCTCGTGTTAGTCATGGGGGATGTTAATCAGAACTCTGTGTTTTCTGCTTGATATTTTTGTAAAACAACTTCTCTAGTAAAAAAACAAAAGTTAGTAAAAAAAAAAAAAAAAAGAGTTAAGATAATTGTACCTGGAGCTGATTAGTTGCTGATTTGGTTTCTGGATTTGGCCAGCGGGTAGAAACTAGCACCTTAGTAATTGGAATGAAAAGGTCCATTTGAATTGAACCATCTTCATCAGATCATGTCTTTCCAGGTCAGCACAGGTTGGAAGCATCCCAAGTGTGTTGTGGGTCAGGTCTTCTCTTTGAGCAGCGCAGTTCAGGACACCTGGAACCTGCCCTTTCACCCTGCCTTCTCAGGAATAATATGTAAGGCTCTGAAGGTTTTCATGTTCCCTTCTGTAATGTGGGAGGAGGGAGAGAAGAGCCTCACTGCACATAATGTCATTTAAAAACCAGTCTTGGATAAATCATTTACAGTCTTTGAAGAACATATTCCTTATAGTTTGATTTTTACCACTCTGACCCTGTCCTTTCCTCCTGCCACTGAATATGTTTGTACCTTACCTAATTAATTTTCCATGGGATTGAATTTAGTACAATCTTCCAGACTCCTTTTGAGAGTCTCACACCCACCTTTGATGAAATTTCATATTTTAGGTTTTTCTAAAGTC
>PVIY010051453.1:0-15663 GCA_004026745.1 Myrmecophaga tridactyla
AACCGCCGGGAAAACCCCCGTTTTGTCCCCTTTCCGCTTTTCCGGTTAGCCCACTAAGCGACTTCTGACTTGCCCGGTTTCGCGTGAGCTGGGGGCTATTTTTCGTAATCAGAATTTGTTTATTAATGCCGCAATTGGCGCTTGGCTGGATTCAGTCCCTGCTACTGTTTCCTTTCTCTCCGCGAATCCGCCTATGGGGGAGGGGCGCCGGCCGCCGGCCGCCGCGGCTTTGGGGAACTCACAGATCCGCGAGTGCGCGAATGCGGTCGTTTGGATTCAATCTCTGCTACTATTTCCTTTCTCTCCGCGGAGCCGCCTATGGGGGAGGTGCGCCGGCCGCCGCGGCTTTGGGGAACTCACAGATCCGGCGAGTGCCGTCAGTCTAAGCTGCTCCCGTTCTGGGCGCGCTGTGTGTTCGGTCACTATCGTGGTCCGGGAGCTGTTCTGTATTGTTTCTGGTTATCTAGTAGTTGTTCTGGAGGACGAACTAAAACGCGCACCTTGCTAAGCCGCCATCTTGGCCCCCCTCCTAGGTTATTTCTATTGAGATGTGACCCACCGCATTCAAGATGGGGCTTAAACTCCTTACTGAAGTCCTTTTTGAGGGGATAAAAGATAGAAAAAGTCCAGAGAGCTCGGAGAAACCCCAGAGAAGCTGAGAGATGAAATTAAGAGACGATCATAGAGAAAAGCCTGGAGAAGCTAAGAGAGGATCCACAGACGCTCACAGAGGAAGACACTGGAACCAGAAGCTGAAACCCAGGAGAGAAGGACCAGCAGGCACCAGGCATGTGCCTTCCCATGTGACAGAGGTGTCCCAGATACCAGCAGCCTGTCTTCAGAGTCCAGGTACTGTCCTGTTGATGCCTTAATTGGGACATTTTCATGGCCTTGGAACTGGTATTTCTAAGCTAATAAATCTCCATTGTTTAAGGCAGTCCATTTCTGGTATATTGCATTTTGGCCACTTTAGCAAGCCAAAACATTTACCAAATTACTTTTGAGGCTAGCATAACCCTATATTAAATCCAGATAAGAAGAGCATATGACAGAAAAATTATAGCGAAATATCATTCATAAGCATAGATGCAAAAACTATTTAGCAGACTATATCCAAAAATCTATTTAAAATATAATGTATCATGACTAAATTTGGTTTATTGCAAGAATGCAAGGCTGGTTTAACACCAGAAACACATATCAAATTCCTCATTTAACAGATTAAATGGTAAACGCAATAGATGCAGAAACAGAATTTTGATGAAATTCAACATCCATTGCTAGTAAAAGCAAATAGCAAACTAGAATTAGATAAGAACTTTTTTTTTAATGGATAAATTGTATCTTAAAAAGCTCTACATCAAACATCATTCTTAATCATGAAGTGTTGTTGACAGCTTCCCCTCTAGGCTCAGGAAAAAGACAGAAGTGTCTACAATTAGTATTTATATCCCACACTGTACTGGAGGTACCAGTCAACTCACAAAGGCATGAAACAGAAATACTAATAAACGTGTTTAAGAATTGGAAACAGAAACAAAGCTGCCATCACTCATTTTTAATTTAGTTTTCTATATAGAAAGCTACATAAAATCTAAGATAAATTATTAAGATTTATAAGAGAGTAGAGAATGCTGTTGGATACAAAGAAATACACAAAAGTCAATTTTTCTCCTACATGGAACAAAAAAGTAGAAAAATGCGATTTAAAAAGATACCATTGAAAAAAACACAAAAATACTAGGTACTTAAGATTAAATCTGAGTAATGAAATAAAGACATGCATGATAAAAAAAGATCTCATCAACTGTAAAACTTTTCCACACCAAAGCAAGCGCTGGTGGCGGGATGGTATATGGGGATCCTGTATTTTATGCATGATTGTTCTGTAAACTCACAGCTTTTTTAATAAAAAATTTAAATTAAAAAAGATTAAATTGGGTGGGCCATGGAGGCTCAGCAGGCAGAGTTCTCGCCTGCCATGCCGGAGACCCGGGTTCGAGTCTTGGTGCCTGCTCATGTTAAAAAAAAAAAAAGGATGAAATCTGAAACAAATTTGCATGGAAAAAATGATCAACCACTATTGAAATAATACCTCGATAAATGGAAAGGTATATTATATACATTTTTTTTCTTGCATGGGCAGGCACCGGGAATCGAACCTGGGTCTCCGGGCATGACAGGCATGAACTCTGCCACTGAGCCACCGTGGCCCATCCGGTATACTATATTTACTGGGTAGAAGATTCAGTATCATAAAGATGCCGCTTATGCTCAGATTGATGTTAGATTTAATACAATCCTAATCAAAATCTCAAAAGACTTTTTGTTTGTGTGTGTGTGTGTGTGCATATGTGTGTGGTGGAAATGCAAAGACCCAATAAAGCTAATGTACTCCTGAATCAGAGCAAAACAAGGAGATTTGCTTTACCAGATAAAGACGTATATTAGAGGTATAGATATTAAATCAGTGTAACATTGGTATAGGAATAGACAACTAGATCAGTGGAACAGATGAGAGGGGGAAACAGACTCCTGTATCTGTGTACCCTTACTATATGATAGAGGTGAAATTATACTATAGTAAAGAGAGAATGGGATTTTCAATAACTGGTACTGATTTAGTGGTTATCCCTACTTTTTAGAAAATGACATCAGAACTGTACCTTTCTACATGTTAATAACAATTCTAAGTGGAATAAAACTCTAAAGGTGAAAGGCAAAATGAGAAAAACTTTTTAAGGCCATAGAGAAAAATTTTAAAAAATTAAAATTTAGGTAAAGTTTTCTTAAACATGACATAAAAAAAATGAGAACAAAAAGGAAAATATTAGACTAACTTCAAAATTAAGAACACTTACGTGCTGGTTTGAAAATGTCATGTGTCCCAGAAAAGCCATGTTTTTTCCTGATCCAATCTTGTGGGGGCAGACCTATTGTTTAGTTGGAAACTTTGATTAGATTGTTTCCATGGAGATGTGAAACACCCAATTGTGGGCTGGGCCTTTTGATTAGATGGAGATGTGGCTCCGCCCATTCAAGATGGGTCTTAATTAGTTTATTGGAGTCTTTAAGAGAGCTCACAGAGAGGGAAAGAGCTCAGAGCTGACACAAACAAGGGCATTTGGAGATGTAGAAAGAAAACACCTGGGGGAAGCTGAAACTAGAAGCCAAAGGACCAGCTGATGCCAGCCACATGCCTTCGCAGCTGTCAGAGGTGTTCTGGATGCCACTGACCTTTCTTAAGTCAAGGCATCTTTCTCTGGATGCCTTAGTTTGAACATTTTTATGAGCTTAGAATTGTAAACTTGTGACTAATAAATTCCCTTCATAAAAGCCAACCCTTTTCTGGTATATTGTATCCTGGCAGCATTAGCAAACTAAAACTGATTTTGGTGCCAGAGAAGTGGGATGCTGTGGTTTGCAAATGTCAAACATGTTGGAAAAGCTTTTTGAAATGGATAAGGGGAAGATTCTGGAAGAATTGTAGGAGTTTCAGAGAGAAAACCTAGAATGCTTTGAAAAACTGTTGGTAGAAATGTGGACTCTAAGATACTTGTGATAAGGTCTGATAATGTGGTAGAGAATTTGGCAAAATTAAGTGCTGGTATCAGATAGTAGGCAGAATTTGAGAATGTTGAACTTGGATGTTTAGCAGAAGAGAATCCCAAATTAAATGTGGAAAATGCAGCCTGGTTTCTATGTGTAGCTTATAGTATTTCAGGGAAACTAATACAATAATGCTTATTTACTTATGAACTGGCGTCATCTTTAAATGTCAAGGTTAAAGAAAATAGCCTATAAGTATCCAAACAGGAAAAATAAATACACGAACAAGTTAATTACCAATGAACAAACATTAAATTTGTCTCAGTCAGGTCCAGGCTTACGAAAATGAAGAAATAATAATGATTCATAGACTTGGTCCAGTTTATATAAAAATAAATAAAAATTAATAACTCAAGAACCGTGAAAGTCTTGACCTTTTTTTCTGTGGGTTCATGGTCCTGGAATCGAACCCGGGTCTCCCACATGGAAAGTGAGCATTCTACCACTGAACCACCCATGCACCCTCAGTCATGACTTTTGAAGTCCATTATTTTAATAATAGTCCAAATAGCCTAAAATAATAGTCTAAATTATGTAGAATAATAGAATTATATTTTAATAGCAGGTGGAAGTTTAAAAATAAACATATAAAGGTAAGTATAATAATTGCTATATTAAGTAATTATTATACAACATTATAGTATAAAAGCTATAGTTTATAAGCTGAATGCAAAAGCAAAATTAATCAATCAGAAATACTTTTATGTGATAAAAAAGAGTAACACAATAATCACATCGTTCTCAAAACACAATTAATTAATAAAAACCAGAGGGAAAGAAGAGAATGATAAATTTCAGACTGAGATGAAGCTGGATGAAACAAGAGCAAGCATTATGGTTTGTCTTACATGGGGTGGGAGAAGACTCAAAAATTGTTTGATTCTCAGATTTGATAATTACAAAAATGTAGTGAGTATTCTATTTTTTCTTAAAGTTTATCATTATAACACAGTAAACAAAGCAAACAAAATGGGATCCATACTATATGAACAAGGAAACAAAGAAAAGGGCAAGTAAACATAAAAATAAGATGAAAAAAAAGATCTAAATGTATCCTTTATGCTGATAAATGTATAAGCTTCAATTTTCCTGTTAAAAGTAAATAAACATCCAGTTGTAACAAAAATAAAATCCAGTCATTTTACTGGATTTACTTCAAAGTTCACAACTAAAGCAAATGACACAGCAATCCCAAATATGGAGCAAAGGCAGCATTAAAATACAGACAACAAACGTTGGGATGAAAAATTAATAACAGACTCTTTAGAAGCCAAGGTGAGAAAGAACTTAACAGGCCATGAATAAAAGGTATACTCCATAATGAAGCTATGGCAATAAAGAGTCTCTGAGATGCATGAAAAAATATCATAACATATACAGCAAAAATTATAATTGTGAGCTTTTACATGACATTTATTTCTACTAGCTTATCATAGGGCATAGCCATATTCTAATCAACTTTGAAAACTTAAAAAAAAAACACTTTGTCATTGATTTACTTAGACTAGGTATCTGGTATCTATTTGGGTCTTTAGATTCTGAAGGTAAAACACTGGCTAAAGAGACTTGACGTAAAAACAAAATCCCAATCAAAATCCTGGCAGATTTTTTGTAGAAATTGATTTGCTGATTCTCAAATTTATATGGAAATACAAAAGATACAGAATAGGTATGCTACAGTCTTAAGGGAAGAGAAATAAAATTGGAAGACAGGCTGTTTTCAAGACTTACTTTAAAGCTATATTAAGACAGTGTATTGTTGGTAAAAGGATAGACAGGTAGACCAATGGAACAGAAGAATGTTTAGAAATGGACTCACACATATACTGCCAATTGATTAAGAACAACAACAACAACAAAAAAAAAACAACAGTGAAATTCAATGGGAAAAAGAAAATCAAAATCATGTCATAAGAATATGTGAAATGGGAAATACAGTCATAGTCATCTTTGGAAAATACAATTTCTCACAGAAAAAAGCTAATCTTCATTAAAATAAAAAAACTTTTGTCAAATGACACTATTCAAGTAATGGAAAGAAAAATCACAAACTGGGAAACAAATTGTAATATATATACATATATATACACACACACACACATATATATCTGAAAAAAGATCTTATATACAGAGTATATAACAACATCGTTAATGCTACAACTCAATTACAATTAAAAGTGGGCAAAGGTCTTGAAAAGAATTTGAAATAAAAAAAATCTAAGTATGGCCAATAAGCACATGAAAAGATACTCAACATCATTAGTTATGGGGAAATGCAAATTAAAACTACAATGAACTACCACTAGAATGGCTGGAATTTCAAAATTTGACAGTATAAATTTGATGAGGATGGGGAGCAACTGGAGTTCTCAAATAGAGCTGGTAGGCAGGTAAAATGGTGCAATCAGTTTGCAGTATTGGCAGTGTCTTCAAAGTTAAACATACAGCTACCCTATACCCTAGCCATTCTACTCTTTCTGAGAGAAATGAAAGCATATGTCCACAAAAGACTTGCACAAGAATGTTTGTAATAGATTTTTTTCATAATAGCGCCTAACTGGAAGCAGCCCAACTGTCCATCAAAGAAGAATGAATAAACAAATTGTGGTTTATTCATACAATAGAATACTATTCAGCCATTAAAATAAACAATGACTGCTGATATGCATGATAATATGAATGAATGTTAAAAGCACTAAGATTTGGGGTCCAATAAGCCAGACGCAAAGACACAAAAGAATACATACTGTATAACGCTACAGAGATTTCAAGAACAGGCAAGACTAACTAACCACTAGTCATCAAAATCAGAACATTTGTTGGGGGTGGCGGCAGGGATAGGGGATAAGCTATTGTTTGGAAAGGGACATGAGAGAACTTTCAGGGATGGTGGAAATATTTTGTACACTTAAAGATTTGTGCATTTTACTGCATATAAAATATTCTGCAATGACAAGAAAATAGAACAATAAACCTGCTTACAATATGACCAGTCCCTGACCTCATGGAATTTACAGTCTACAAAGGGAGGGGCCACATTTGCTTGTTCACTGTCCTGTTCCCATCTCAGAGCACAGAGCTCGGCAGATACTGCTACTCCGCCAATGTCTGCGGGCAGATAGGGAGCTAGAGTGAAGAAACAAGGGACAATGTTGGTAAATTCAGGGCCCACTGGCTCATCACTCTCTTTCCCTCCCTGAGTGCTTTCTCTATTTTTTCTTCAATATTTGCTCTTCACTCTGATGAGTGTCTCAATTGCCAGTCTACTGTGTGGACGAGTGGAGAAGGATTGCTGTTTTGAACCCCAGGCTCAACTTGGCACATGGATGTGTTGTAGCCTGGCTGGAGCAGCAGCCAACCTCCTCCTGGGGACAGGCTGCATCTGAGAGCCGGGCCAACTCTTCTCAAGGACAAGAATGGGCCAGCCAATGGGCTTGGACTGGCATTATTTTGAGACTTTAAAAGTGTATTTCATAAAGCATAGACAATTCAGATTTGGCCCAGGAAATTCTACCAGACCATAATCATCTAAAAAAAGCCTGATTTTGAGTAGCACAGCATTCTTGTGTGCTTTCCAAAGTTTTATTTGTCCAGCTGACTAAATATCTAAAGTGAGGACTAGTCCAGCTTAAATTACAACCCTTGCGCGAAATGAGAGAAAACCAAAAACGGAAGAAAGAGACTGTATATATTTTTATCCATGTAGAACACTTTCAGAACATTTCAGATGAATCAAGTACTAAAATACTTAAAGTTAGCAAGCCCCAGATTTCTGTATAAATGTAGTTAAAAACTGGGATTAATTTAATGTTATCTTGCCAATGTCAAGAAAATGATTTTAGGCTGTAAGCTTCTTGAAGCAAGAGCCACATTTTCAATTTCTCATACATAGTCTTTCCCACAAACCTCACTTAAGTCCCCAAAGCACTCAACATGACATAGATGCTCAGCAGAGTCTGCAGCATGTTGGCCTACTTATTAATTGAAATTTACTGCATATATTTCTATACTAAACATCATCTAACTTTACAATTAGAACCTCCAAATGAAGACAAGAAGATAAACAGTTTAAAAAATGGTCAGTTCTTCACGAAGCTAAGTATAGAATTACCTTATAACCCAGCAATCCCACTCCTAGATACAACACAAAGAATTGGAAGCAGGGCCTTGAACAGATAATTTGTACAATGATGTTCATTGCGGCAATAGTCACAATTACCTAAAGGTGGAAGCAGCCCAAGGGTCCATCAACTGATGAATGTATAAACAATAGGTGGTATAGACATACAATGGAATATTATTCAGGCATAAAAAGGAATGAAGGGGGCGGGCCACAGTGGCTCAGCAGGTAAGAATGCTTGCCTGCCATGCCCGAGGACCCGGGTTCGATTCCCGATGCCTGCCCATGTTAAAAAAAAAAAAAAAAAAGGAATGAAGGTCTGATATGTGAGACAACATGGACGAACCTTAAAGACATTATGTTGAGTGAAATAGCCAGACATAAAAGGACAAATATTATATGATCTCACTCATATGAAATAATAGAATAAGCAAATTCAGAGAGCTAGAATCTAGCCCTAGGTTACCATGGAAGGGGATGGGTGTAGGGAATGGGGAGTTAACGTTTAATTAGTAGAGAGTTCCTGTTGGCGATGGTGGAAGAGTTTTGGTAATGGGTGGTGGTGATGGTAATGCAACATTGTGAATGTAATTAACATTCTGAATGTTATAACAGCACTGAAGTATATATTTGAATGTAGTTAAAAGGGGAAATTTTTGGTTGTATACATGTAACTAGTATGAAAAAATATTTAAAGTGTCTATGGTAAAAATAGTCATAATTTTTTTCCTAATTATGGAATAAGGTTTTGTATGCAGGTGACCTCTAATCTTCATGCTTTTGAAGGCTTGGTATGAGGGAAAGATGCTCTTACCTCCTCTTTCCCTTTGGAGGTGACTGGATACTTGTCCCTTGAGCTGTGTTAGCTTCCAGCCTTCCGGTCATGCCCGCAAATAGAGTGATACTCCTCAGCAGAGTGAGCCACCCCTCCTCTGAAATCCTCACTTTCCTCTTACAGCTCACCAATGTATTATAATTATCTGCTCATGTGTCTATGTCCCATCAGACTGAGCTCTCTGGCTTCAGGGATCCTGCCCTATGCCTCAGAATCTGGTAGAGTGAGCTCCATGTACTATCTCCAGAGCCTATAGCGACAGAGGTTCAACAGGTGTTAAATAAGAGCAGAAAGACACAGGCAGGTGTAGTCGAGGAGATAAATGGTGTCTCAACATTGCATGTACTTACGGAATAATTGAAGGATGTGTCCGCAAGCACTGTGAACTGACGGAATAGCGTGTGTCTGGTGAACATCTCATCCTTAAGGACATGAAAGCTGAAATGAAATAGTGAAGTTCAAATATGTACAAAGCGTAGGATAGTACCGTATCAAATATAAATATAAGTAAGTATTACGTTTATTGTTTAGGAACAAGAGAATGTTCTTGTAGTGCAAGAGAAAAAAGAGACAAGTAAAAATGTAAAATATTAATGGAACGTGTGATTGTGAAAACCTTGTGTCTGATGTTCCTTTTATCCAGGGTATGGACAGATGAGTAAAAAAATAAGGATAAAAAGTAAATAAGTAATAGGGGGGATAAAGGGTAAAAATATTGGGTAGATTAAAATACTAGTGGTCAATGAGAGGGAGAGGTAAGGGATATGGGTATATGAATTTTTTCTTTTTTCTTTTTCTGGAGTGATGCAAATGTTCTAAAAGTGATCATGGTGATGAATACACAAGTATGTGATGATATTATGAGCCATTGATTGTATGCCATGTATGGACTGTGTGTGTGTGAATATTTCTCAATAAAAATATTTTTTAAAAAAGACCAACAATACTAAGTGTTGATGAAGATGTGCGGTAAAGATATACAGCCACCCTGGAAAGGAGTTTGTCAGTTTCCTCTAGAGTTTACCACACAACCTACTAATTATACTACCAGATATTGACCCAAGGGAAATGAAGATGTATGCTCACACAAAGACTTGCACTCAGATGTTCAAAACAGTTGTAGTCATAATTGTTAAAAACTAGAAACAACTCAAATGTCCATCAACTGGTGAACAGATAAACAAATTTTGGTATATTAAAAAAAAATAAATAACTACTCAGCAAAAAGAGGGAATGAACTATGACACCTGCAACAACACAGATGAGCCTTAAAAGCATTATGCTGAGTCACGGAAGCCAGGACACAGAAGAGTGCACATAGACACAATTCCAGGAAACGCAAAACTATACCGGCAAAAAGCAGATCAGCAAAAAAGGGCATGAGGAAATCTGGGGTGGAAATGTCCTCTATTGTGCTTGTGGTGGTGGTGCCACAGCTGCAAATGTAAGTCAAAAATCAGTTATTCACTTACAATTGGTGAATTTTGTTGTGTGTAAAATTTCATACCTCAGTTAAAATTAATTTAAAAATATGAGAAGAAAGAATGTAAAATACTAGTATGAACTTATGACATTTTTCCTCTTTAAAAATACATATTTTCCAGCTCTGAAAATTTCTGGAAGTAATGATAGTGCTGCAGCAGTGACCGCCTGCAGCCTAGACTGTGGTTTAAAAGACATTTCTCACTAAAATGACTCAGCAATGACTGTGTCTAGATGTAGGCAAAACATTTTCGGCAGTTTATTGCAACAAAAATTAAGGGAGCGATCACAAATTGTTGAGTCCATGCCAAACGAACACAGGAATGAACTTAAAAGGACTCCCACTGACTTAAAATTGGAGAAATTGAGCATTAAAATAAGGACTGTAAAGCATTGAAATGCAGCAAATATATTAAAAATCTAAGTTTTTGATGCTACTAAATAACCCTTATTGGACACCACTGGGAGTTGCTAAGGCCTTAAGTCATCACTCTGAAGGCTGATAAATCAAAGGAGAGGACCAAGCATTTATCCTGCCTTTACTGTATGAATTTATATTAGAGGGCAACCAAGGGTCAATGAGGGAAATCTCTTTATGGACAAATTCTGGCTGATGATGCAGAAAGAAGAGTAGAAGTTAAAGTCACCATTTTGCACCCCCTAGGTCAAATACTGAATCTAGACAATAACCCTCAGTGGATGATATCGCCTGCAGTGAAAAGTTGATGGGGAATATTATAATGAATGGACGGGTCAGGCTTACATCACTGAGCCTGCTGATCAATCTCACCATCACTCGGAGCAGGACAATCACACATCATTTTGTGGAAAGTAAATTGTTACATTTTTCTGAAAAATAACTTGGCAAATGTGTTAATCTACACCTCTGTTTATCTATGCTACTGTTCAATACCTTTCTAAAATAACAGCAAAGGAATAAAAAAAGTTATAAAAACTGCAAAGAACAAAGAAAGAGGCAGTGTGTGCCTTTCTGGTAGACCAGATGCCCTTGAAGGACTCTGCTACAGAAAACAACGAAAAATGCATTAAAAAAAAAAAAGACTTTTTAAAGGCATTGTTTAACTAGCAAGAAAATATGAAAATATCAAAGGCTGAAAATAGAGTTGAAAACAGGAATTCCTAGAGGAAGGTGATCACATAAGCTGGCTATTGTCGCAGCATCATCTGAAGAACCCCAGAAAATCTGAATTTACCTTTTGATGGCCATGTAGAGTTCAGGAGACAGGGGGCTAAGGAGATGTCACCAAAAAGCTGAATCAAATGGCTACATTTCCAGTCTCAGAATAAACCAGAAAGGCACTTCTTATAGAAGAGGACAGCAAAGAGACTTAGAGTTTCATCTTGGGGAATAGGAAGAGAAAAATCCTCTCGTGAGCATTTGTAACCACTGTTCTCATATGGGTTAGTGACCCAAACTCACAACTTCTGAATACTTTGAAAAATTTCAAGCCAGATTCAGCTTCTAGAAGTTTCTAGAAGAGGTAGACTAGGTATTTGGACCAATCCTCTGAAGGACCAAAAAAAAAAAAAAAAAAAGCTGGATAATGCATTTTTTAAATCTGCTTAAGGGGAACAGAAAAAAAGAGAGTGAAGACTGACTAGCCAGGGTATAAGGGATGATAGAGATACAGGGAGATGAGTTCTCTGAGGTTGTCACTCCCTCCCAGAGTATTTGGCAATTTTAAGGAGACACTGAGAAGTTGAGCAGCAGTCTTGAAACACTTGAGAGGCCAGGGGAAGGGACACTGACTCCAGGGCTGGACAGGGCAAGGCTGGAGAGCCACGCCATGCTTTGGGTTGGAACACTTTGGTCTGTATGTTGAGATTTACGGTGACTAGCAGAAGCAAAAGTAAATCTTCTCTGGAGAAACTAGTCTCATCCTAGAGCTTAAATTATCTCTACAGTTTCGCGAAGTCAAAATCTGGCACACAATGAAAAAATGACAAGGCACACAAGGAGATAAAAACGACATGAACAAAACCATGAGAAACAAGAGAAACCAGTAAAGGCCTACGGCACTTCCTGATATTGGAGTCAGCAGACGCAGAAAGTATTCACCTCTCCACAGAAGACGTGTCTGAGAATGACCATTGTGAATTGGAAACAACCCAAAACGTCCATCAAAATTAAATGATTAAATAAATCATGCTAACTTCATGCAATAGGTTATTATGCAACACCATGTAACAACATGACAAATCTCAGAAACATAAAGAAGACTGAAATAAACCCAAACATCTATAAGAATACTTAATGTACACTCCAGTCATGTAAAGTTCAAAAAGCAGGCACAACTAAAGGAATGTTTTGGGAGGCATCCTCACATGGTGAAACTATTTAAAAAAATCCAAATCACTATTATAAAAACCAGACCTCTGGTGAGGGACGGAGATGCGTGAGTGGGAGGGACCCTTGGGGAGGGGTGCATTTCCGACCTGAGGCTTGATCTCTTTGTTGGCTTGGAAGTCCACTACCGTATGTTTGCCTTGTGACCATTCATTGGGAAATACATTTTTGTTTTGTGCCCTTTACAGCAAGTGTGTTTTATTTCTTAATAGAAAAGTTTATAAATCTTAGCATATGCAATTTTTAAAACCTCAACATGCAATTTTATTTTTAAAAGTCCTCAGATGGGTAGACTTCCTCATTCTCCTAAACAGCTGGCAGAGGCAAATCTAGTTGGAGGTTGATATCTTCAACAAAGGCTTCAGAAAATTTCTAAAGATAAAATTCTAAAGAACATTATGTCACAGTTAAAAAACCCCAAATACACAAGGAAATGGACCACCATGAGTGAGAGCTGTAAGGGACAACAGGCAGAAGAATGAAACGCATTGAGACTTTAGATATTGGAATGATCAGTATGGATTATAAAGTTACTATGAGAAATGAAAGGAGGGATTAAAAATTTAAGTAAGAACTAAATGAATATCAAGATGATCAAAATATTTGAAGAAGAACAAAATAAGTTTTCATAAAGCAAAAAATGTATCTGAAACGAAAATCTCAATGGGTACTTGAAGTTGAAGTTCAGATCCAGAGGCAGAGAGGATCACTGGGCTAGAATACAGATCTGAAAAAGTTATCCAGAGTGAGAGAGAGAAATGACAAATGAAAGATGATTTGACAGGCAAGGAAAATTACAGCTATAAGTTCTAACACGTGTCAAAATGGATTTGTAGACAATGGGGAGAAGTACTATTAAAATAGATTACGGCTTGGAATTTTCCTGAATTAATGAAACCACTAATCCTCAGATTCAAGAATGTGAAAGAATCAAATGAAGGAGAAATAAAAATAAATCCATTCCTACTGGCACTGGAGAGAATTTTTTTGAAACACTAAACATAAAGAGAAGATGTTTAAAAGTAGTCAGAGCAAGAAAATGGAAAATAACAAGTGGTTAGCAAGCATGTGGACAGAATGGAACCCTAATATATGTTGGAGGAAATATAAAATGGTGCAGCTACTTTGGAAAACAGTTTGGCAGTTCATCAAAAAGTTAAGCTTAGGGTTATCATATGATCCAGCAATTCTACTCCTAGGGACTAGGGACATATCCAAGAGAATTGAAAATAGGTATTCAAATAAAAGCTTGTACACACATGTTCATAGAAGCATTAATCATAATAGCAAAAAATGGAAACAAATGTCCAGGAATTGAAGAATGGATTAACAAACTCTGGTTTGTTCATACAAAGGAATATTATTTGCAATGAAAAGAAATGAAGTTCTGATACATTTTAGGTTACAACCTAAAATACACTATGCCAAGGGAAAGAAGCCAGTCACAGAGGACCAGATATTGTATCCATTTACATGAAATGTCAACAATAGGCAAATCCATTGAGATTAAAAGGATATTAGTGGTTGCCAATGGCTGAGGGAATGGGTAGATTGCCTGCCAGATTTCTTTTGGGAGTGATTGAAACGTTCCAGAATTGGATAATGATGATGGTTGCATAACCTTGTGAATATACTAAAAACCACAGAATAGTACAGTTTAAAATTGTGAATTTTATAGAATGTGAATAATTTAAAAAGAAGAGAACAAATACAAATGAGTGACATTTAGACTTCTCAATGTCAAAAAGGGAAGCAAAGTGAGAAGGCACTGGAATGATAGCTTCAAGGCCCTACGGGAAAACACGTATCAACCAGAGCTGTCAACCTCAAATTATCAGTCAAAACTATCTTTCAAGTATGAGGGTGAAATCAGGACATTTTAAAACAAAAAGAAATTGAAATTTAAAGGAAGGCACAAAGATGTTGGTAAATAAAAAACAATAACTCAGCATATAAAACAACATTTCTAACTTAAACATTTCTAACTTAAAAAAGCAGAACTAAAATATTGGAAAATAATGGCATATAAGTCAGGAGGGGATGATAAGAGTTTGGGTTTTTAGGTTATTATATAATTTGGAAGGAGGACTGTCATGGTCAGGTTCATGTGTCAACTTGGCCAAGTGGTGGTACCTGTTTGTCTGGTTGGGCAAGGGCTGGCCTGTCTGTTGCAATGAGGACATTTCATAGAATTAGATCATGATCACGTCAGCTGCATCCACAGCTGATTCCATTTGTAATCAGCCAAGGAGAGTGTCTTCTGCAATTAGTGATGCTTAATCTAATCACTGAAAGCCTTATAAGGAAGATTCAGATGAGACAGGCTCTTCCTGTTTTGGTTGGTGAGCCTCTCCTGTGGAGTTCGTCCAGACCCTCCATCGGAATCATTGGCTTCATAGCCTGCCCTGTGGATTTTGGACTCTGCATTCCCATGGTCACGTGAGACAATTTATAAATTTTATATTTGCAAGTGTTCCCTGTTGATTCTGTTTCTCTAGAGAACCCTAACTAATACAAGGAGACATATACTAATTACATTTAGAATTTCAACAAATTGTGTATTCCTTTTAAAAACTTCACAGAAAACATTTTTAAAATTTCAGATATAAAGAAAAAAACTAAAGAAATTGAAAAAAGAATAAAAATTTCAGAAATATCTCAAAAATAGCAGATATAAGTTAGGAACTAGTAGAGGAGAAAAACTGAATAAGGAAAATAATCAAATAATATAGACAAAAGCACAAAATGTAAAAATCACAGAAGTTGTGGGAGAAAATCGAATGCACAAGAAAGTGGTAAGATTAATCTTAATCTATTAGTAATCAGAATAAATGTAAAAGAGCAAAATCTGTACAGTTCAATATGGTAGCCACCAGCCATGTGTCGTTATTTCAATTTAAATGAATTAAAATAAAATAAAATTCAGTCTTCAGTTGTACTACTCACATTTAAAATGTAAAATAATCATGAGTTTCTATCTTTCTGGGTGGCACAGATATAGAATATTTCCATCATCACACAAAGTTCTATTGGGTATGGCTAAACTAAATGACAATTAAAGGAAGTTGACTATCAGGACAAATTAAGTATATAATCAAACTCTGTGCTATTTAAAAGATATATAACTGAAATATGTGATGCAGAAAGATTGAAACTGAGAGGATCGTAAAAATAAGGAACCAGGCAAATATTGACAACAATAAAAAAAGACTGCAGTAGCTACAAATGACTGCAAGTCAGAAAACATTA
>PVIY010051454.1:5193-15771 GCA_004026745.1 Myrmecophaga tridactyla
TATTCTACAACTTTGATTATATACAGGTGATCAGGCTGTATCCTGGACATAAAAACAGAATAACCAGATAAAGATGAATGAACCTTATATTTAATGAGCTCCAGAGGTAATTATGACATTGAATTTGAGTGATGATTTTTGACAAGTAATCAAAGAACTAGACCTGAAAAAATATATAGTCAATCAAATTAACATTCTATAGAACCATTTTAACTTACAAGTGGGTTCCAATGTTGCGTTACTTCTTTGGGTACAGACATCAAAACTTTAGTCATAATATTTATATTAGAAAAAATACAATTATTCAAGACAAAACTAGACTCAGAAGTATAGAAAATTGCAATAGAGTGTCTTTGAGTTTGCCTTAATATTGACATATTAGGTGTAGTTTTTATGTCAATCTGTTCTTTTCCTTGGCTTGAGAATGGAAATGTAGGAGAAAGCTATCTTGATGATAATTGAGAGTTTGAGTTAATATATAGCATCTTATTTCAGCCCCACATTCACTGCAATTTTCCAATTTGTTTTTTTATATTTTCATCTTAACATAAATTTGGCCACAGAATGTTATAAAATTGTAACCATTTTTTTGTATTATTTGATACATAGAGTCAACTTGGGATCTGGTTAAATTATTTCCTATCTTGGCCTTCAATTGAAATATGGAATAAGTTTGACCATGTGGTAAAGAACAATATTTGTCCCAACAAATAAATTATTTTATCAGCTATTAAGATGGTCCTCAAATGGTAACTTTTAGATTTAAGAAGTGGTACTTAGAAGATCATTAAATTGTATGTTGTCAGATAAGACTAATGAAATATGTTAAATTCAGCCCTAACTATTATACACCGAAGATAGCTTTTTCAATGAATTTTCAAGTTAAATAAAATAATTACTTCTCAATTTAAGCATTGATGACTCAATTTGATGTGTTAATGAATTAATGTAGTAACCTGTGTGTGTACATGTAATCATGCTGAGCATTTCTAGTGAAGGAGAATGGTGATTATCATTCATTGAAATCAATTTACCAACAAGTGTTTGAGCTTCTAGACCAGCCATGTACCTGATATGTGAAGAAATACCAGAAAAAGTTTGAGTTCATTTGTACCCTGAAGTAGAGAGAGAAGGTTAAAACACTCAATTTTTCATGATAAAGTTGTATCAAGTCTATATTGTGCTGGTTTGAAACTGTCATGTACCCAGAAAAGCCATATAATTTAATCCTCATTCAATACTGTTGAATGGGATCTTTCTTACTGTTTCCATGCAGATTTAACTCACCAGTTGTAGGTAGTAACTCATTCAAGGTGAGGTTGCTTACTGGAGCCCTATAAGAGGGAACCATTTTGGAAAAAGCCAACAGAACCAACAGAGACCACACTGCCAGGGATCTTTGGAGATACATAAAGAAAACACCCTCAGAAAAGCTGTTGAAGAATCCTGGAGAGAAAGCTAGCAGACATCACCATGTGCCTTCCCAGTTGACAAAGATGCCCTGAAGCCAAAGACCCCAGTGGACTCCAGCCACTTGGTTTCCCAGCTAACAGAGATGTTTCAGATGGTATCAGCCTATTCTTTGGAGACTCGGGTTCAATTTCTGGCTCATGCACTTCCCAAAACAAGAAAATAAGCAGACAAAGAAAGAAAAAACAAACAAAAATTCAACAAATGGTGCTCCAATAATGGGATACTTACATGGGAAAATAATGAAATGTGACCCAGGCATACAAAGAGAGAGAGAGAGAGAGAGAGAGAGAGAGAGAGAGAGAGAGAGAGAATGAGCAAGAAAATAGAGATGGGATGCATGAAGGAGATACAGGATAATATGTATTATGCTTTATTTTTTATGAATTCATAGATTAAATATCACTTAAGGTTCATAGATACATTTGTGTATGTGTCTCATTTGTGTACATATGTCCCTTATTTCTCTTTGCTTGATAGTTAGGATTGAAATCACTGTGGTGATTGGTCAGTCTATCTTAAACCTTTTACAAAACTGCCAAAAATTTTTTCAAAGTTTTCATTTTCACCAGCAATATATGAGGGCTCTAATTTCTTCACAACCTCACCAACATTTCACTGAAGTTAGTCATTTTGATTAGAACCATTCTAATGAGTGTTTATAGGCAACATGTTGTGGTTTTAACTTGCATGTACCTAGTGCCTAATGATAATGAGGTTAATTGTGGATGCTTATTAGTCATTTGTATATATATATTTGTTAAAATATCCATTCAAATCATTTGCCCATTTTGTAATTGGATTATGTGTCTCTTTCTTATTGAGCTGCAATTGTACTTTATGTATTCTGGATACATGTTCTTTACCAGACATGTGCTTTTTAAGTATTTTATCCCATTCTGTGACTTGTTCTTTTGTTTTCTATATAGAATCTTTTGTCTTTTGAAAATCAAAGGTTTTTATTATTGATGACATAAATTCCTCACTAAATTGCCTTGGCATCTTTCTCCTAAAACTGTCCCAAAATAAATGGCTTTATTTCATGGTTTTATATATATTCTTATGGAATGATACATTATCTAAATTAAGGAAGTTTTCTTTTGGCTTGCTAAAATTGCCAGGAATGCAATATACCAGAAGTGGGTTGGCTTTTCAATAGTGATTTATTAGTTTACAAATTTACATTTCCAAGGCCATGAAAATGTACAAATTAAGGCATCAAGAGGAAGATACCTTCTCTGATGAATGGCTGCTGGCATCTGGGGTTCCTTTGTCACATAGAAGGCACATGGTGATATCTGCTGGTCTTCTAGGTTCTGTTTTCAAACTGGCTCTCTCCTGGAGCTTCTGTGGGCATTTTTATCTCTCCAAACTTCTGTCTTTTATCCTCTCATAAAGGGCTCCAGTAAAGGATTAAGACCCACTTTGAATAGGCTGGGTCATGTGTCAATTGAAATAGCCTAACCAAAATCTCCTACCTTCAATAGGTCTGCCCCCAAGATTGGATTAAAAGAACAGGGTCTTTTTGGGGGTTCATAAGAGATTCAAACCAGCACAAGTTTATTAGTAAGCTTAGCAATCAGTTTGTATGAGCTCTCCCTCTTACGTCTTTATTTAAAAATATTATGACAATTCTAGTTCTGCCACTGCATTTCCACATGAATTTTAGAATCAGTTTGACAGTATCTACAAAAATCCTGCTGAGATTTTGAAAGTGATTACATTGAAACTATAGATTAATTTGTGGCAAATTGCTATCTTACAAATTTTGAGTTTCCTAATCCTTGTTCATGACATATCTCCCATTATAGAGAGCTTTAATTTCTTTTGGCAAGGTTTGGTAGTATTCAGTGTATATGTTTTTCATTTTTTTTTAAATTTCTAAGTATTTTATTTGGTTTGATTTTTTTGTGAAAGGAATTGCTTTCTTAATTTCATTTCCTGATTATTAGCTGCTGATTTGGAGTAATACATATAAATTTTGGATGTCAATTTTTCCCCTTCAACCTTGATAAATTTACTAATTTTGCATATATTTATAAAATCCTCAGACATGTCTATAGGAAGTATCAAGTGTCTATGAACAAATACAGATTTACTTCATCCTTTCCAAACTTTATGCTCTATATCCTTGCTGATTTCTAGTTGTTCTGTTACAGAAAGGGAGTGTTGAAGTCTCTAACTACTAACCCTAAATTGTCCATTTTTGCCTTCAATTTTGTCCTTTTTTGCATACGTATTTTGAGGCTCCATTGTTCACTGCATATGTATTGTAAATTTGTAATGGAAATATTATATTGATGAATTGGCACTTTAATCATTATCAAATACTACATTGTCTCTAGTCATATTGCATAAAATCTATTTTGTCCTTTATAAGTACAATTACTTCTACTCTCCTTGATTTTTACTTGCATGATATATAATTTTCCATTCTTTAACTTTAATCATATATTTGACTCTGAATCTATTCTGTCTCTTTCATAGACAGCATATGTATTTGGATCTGTTTTGGTATTTAGTCTGTTAGTGTCTGCATTTTGATTAGAATTTTTAATTCATCTACAGTTCACATAAATACTAATATAGTCAGATTTATATATTTCATTTTGTTATTTATTTTCTATATATCTCATATGTTTGAGTCCCTATGCTGCTTCTCTTATGCTTTCTTTAATCTAAAGTATATATTTCCTAATATAACATTTTAACTCCATTGTTGGGTTTTAATTATAATATTGAATTATATGCTTAAGTATTGCTCTGGGCATAACAATATGCAACTTAAATTAAAACAGTTGATTTTAACCAAATTCCATTAAAATTAGACACTTTGCTACAATATTGATTCACTGTCATGCTATTATTTTCATATCTATTACATCTTTATATGTTAAAGGCCAATGAGTTCTTTTTATTTTATTTTTTATTGAAAAGACAACAACTTACAAACACAAACACTCTTAACATATGAACATTTCATTCTTGGTATATAATCAGTGACTCACAATATCATCACGTAACTGCATGTTCATCACCATGATCATTTTTTAGAATATTTGCATCACCCCAGAAAAATAAAGAAAAGAGAAAAGAAAAAACTCATACATATCATACACGTTACCCCTCTCTCTCATTGACTGCTAGTATTTCCATCTATCCAATATATTTAAACCTTTGTTTCCCCTATTTTTCATATATCCCTTACTACTCCCTTTCACTGATCACTAGTATTTTAATCTATTCAATTTATTTTAACATTTGTTCCCCTATTATATATTTATTTTTAAACCATATTTTTTACTCACCTGTTCATACCATAGAAAAAGGAGCATCAGACTCAAGGTTTTCACAATCATACAGTCACATTGTGAAAGCTATATCATTATACAATCATCTTCAGGAAACATGGCTACCAGAACACAGCTCTATGGTTTCAGGCACTTCCTTCTAGCCTCTTTAATACACCTTAAACTAAAAAGGGAGTATATATATATAATGCATAAGTATAACCTCCAGGATAATCTCTTGACTCGGTTTGAAATCTCTCTGACATTTTATTTTGTCTCATTATTCTCTCCCCCCTTTTGGTTGAGAAGGTTTTCTCAATCCCTTGATGCTGAGTCCCAGCTCATTCTTGGATTTCTGTCCCACATTGCCAGGGAGGTTTACACCCCTGGAAGTCATGTCCCACATAAAGAGTGAGAAGACAGTGAATTGGCTTATTGTGTTGGCTGACAGAAAGATGGGACACATCTGAGCAACAAAAGAGGTTCTCTGTGGGTGATTATTAGGCCTAATTTTAAGTAGGCTTAGCCTATCCTTTGCAGGGATAAGTTTCATATGAACAAACCCCAAGACTGAGGGTTTGGTCTATTAATTTGGTTGTCCCACTGCTTTTGGGAATATCAGTAATTCTCCAAATGGGGAAGTTGAATTTTCCCCCTTTCTTCTCATTCCCCCAAGGGGAATTTGCAAATACTTCTTTAATCACTGTTCACATCACTCCGGGATTTATTGGGACATCACACTGGACAAACCAACAAAATCTCATGGCCTATTCAAGGATCTATGCACTTACGGTTTCCTATTAACCTGTATTAGGAAATGCGCTAGTCAAAATATAAATTTTATACCAAATAAACATTTTTTGCTTTAGTCTCACACAGAAGTTGAAGTTTTAAAATATGAATGACCATCTATTTTCAACACCCTGCAATATTGACATCACTTACTTCTTCCTCATGCAAAAAAACATTTATTAATTTGTACATTTAGTCACTATCATTGTACCTCCAGGCATTCCTAGATTATACCATCTCAGTCTTTATTGTCTATCTTTCCTTCTGGTTTCATATGTGCCCCCTGCCCTCCTCTCTATCATTCTCACATTCTGCTTCATTCAGTGTACTTATATTATTGTGATACAATCAGGTAGTATTGTGCTATCCACTTCAGGACTTTTACAATCAGTCCTGTTGCACAACCTGCATCCCTCCAACTCCAATTACCCAATATTTACCCTGTTTTTATCACCTGATGTTCTCTGTTCTCAAGTGAAATTCTCCAAGTTCATTCCCTAATGTCAGTTTATATCAGTGAGACCATACAGTATTTGTTGTTTTGTTTCAGGCTAATCTCAGTCAGCAGAATGTCTTCAAGATCCATCCATGTTGTTACATACTTAGTAACTTTATTCTGTCTTACAGCTGCATAATATTCCATCATATGTATATACCACAGCTTGTTTAGCCACTCATTTGTTGATTGATATTTTGATTGTTTCCATCTCTTTGCAATTGTAAATAATGCTGTTACAAACATTGCAAATGTCCGTTTGTGTCTTTGCCTTCATGTCTTCTGAGTAGATACCTAGCAGGGGTATTGCCGGGTCATATGACAATTCTATACTTAGCTTCTTGAGGAACTGCCAAACTGCCTTCCACAGTAGTTGTACCATTTGACGTTCCCACCAACAGTGGATATGTGTGCCTCTTTATCCACATCCTCTCCAGCACTTGTCATTTTCTGTTTTATTGATAATGGCCATTCTGGTGGGCATGACATGATGTCTCATTGTGGTTTTGATTTGCATTTACCTAATAGCCAGGAAAGTTGAGCGTTTTTTCATGTGCTTTTTAGCACATTTGTATTTCCTCTTCTGAGAAGTGTCTGTTCATGTCTTTTGCTCATTTTGCAATTTGATTGTTTGTCTTTTTGTTGTTGAATTGAACAATCTCTTTATACATTCTGTATACTAGGCCCTTACTTGATATGTTATTTCTGAATACTGTCTTCCATTGTGTAGTCTGTCTTTTTACTTTCTTGATGAAATTCTTTGATGCACAAATGTGTTTAATTTTGAGGAGTTCCCATTTATCTATTTCTTTCTTCAATTCTCATGCTTTGGGTATAAGATCTAGAAAACTGCCTCCTGTTACAAGTTTTATAAGGTATTTCCCTACATTTCTTTCTAAAAGTTTTATTGCCTTAGATCTAATGTTTAAGTCTTTGATCCATTTTGACTTAATTTTTGTATAGTGTGTGAGATATGGATCCTCTTTCATTCTTTTGCATGTGGCTATACAGTTCTCTGAACACCATTCATTGAAGAGACTCCTCTGTCCCAAATGAGTTGGCTTGACTGCCTTATCAAAGATCAATTATCCATAGATGGGAGGGTCTATATCTGAACACTCTATTCAATTCTGTTGGTCAGTATATCTATCTTTATGCCAGTACCATGCTGTTTTGACCACTGTAGCTTTGTAATATGCCTTAAAGTCAGGTAGGGTGAGACTTTTGACTTCATTTTTCTTTCTCAGGATGTTTTTTAGCTATTTGGGGTCACCCTGCCCTTCCAGAAAAACCAATTTGGTTATTGTTTTTTCTATTTCTGCAAAATACGTCTTTCAGATTTTAATTGGTATTGCATTGAATCTATAAATCAGTTTAGGTAGAATTGATATCTTCACTATATTTAGTCTTCCAATCTATGAACACGTATACCCTTCCATTTATTTAGGTCTTCTGTGATTTCTTTTGACAATTTCTTGTGGTTTTCTTTATATAGATCTTTTGTATCTTGAGTTAAATTTATTCCTAAATATTTTATTATTTTGATTGCAATTGTAAATGGATTATTTTCTTGATTTTTTCCTCAGATTGCTCATTGCTAGTGTATAGAAACACAACAGATTTTTGAATTTTGATCTTGTAACCTGCCACTTTGCTGTGCTCAGTTATTTCCTCTAGTAGTTTTGCTGTGGATTTTTCAGGATTTTCAACATATATATAGTATCATATCATCTGCAAACAGTGAGAATTCTACCTCTTCCTTTCCAATTTTGATGCTTTGTATTTCTTTTTCTTGTGTAACTGCTCTGACAGGAATGTCCAACACAATGTTGAATAAAAGTGGTGACTGTGGGCATCCGTGTCTTGTTCCTGATATTAGGGGGAAATTTTTCAGTTTTTCCCCTTTGAGGATGATGTTAGCTGTGGGTTTTTCTTATATTCCCTTTGTCATGTTGAGGAATTTCCATTCTATTCCTATCCTTTGAAGTGTTTCAAACAAGAAAGAATTATGAATTTTGTCAAATGCCTTTTCTGCATCAGTCAAGATGATCATGTGTTTTTACTGCTTTGATTTGTTGAGATGGTGTAGTACATTGATTTTCTTATGTTGAACCATCCTTGCATACCGGGGATGAATGCTACTTGGTCACAAATTGTTTTAATGTGCTGCTGGATTCGATTTGCAAGAATGTTGTTGAGGATTTTTGCATCTATATTCATTAAAAAGATTGGTCTGTAATTTTATTTTCTTGTAGTATCTTTGTCTGGCTTTGGTATGAGGGTGATGTTGGCTTCATAGAATGAGTTAGATAGCTGCCCCTCCTCTTCATTTTTATTGAGCAGTTTGAGCAGGATTGGTACTAATTTTTTCCTGAATGTTTGGTAGAATTCACATGTGAAGCCATCTGGTCCTGGGCTTTTCTTTTTGGGGAGCTTCTTAATGACTGACTCATTTTTTTTTTACTTGTAATTGGTTTGTTGAGGTCATCTATTTCTTCTCAAGTCATTATGGTTGTTGATGCCTTTCTAGGACGTTGTCCATTTCATCTACATTGTCTAGTTTTTTAGCCTAAAGTTGTTCATAGTATCTTCTCATTACCTCTTTTATTTCTGCAGGGTCAGTCATTACGTCTCCTATTCCATTTCTGATTTTATTTTTTTGCATCTTCTCTTTTCTTCTTTGTCAACTTTGCTAAGGGGTCATCAATTTTATTGATTTTCTTATAAACCAACTTCTGGTTTTGTTGATTTTCTCAATTGTTTTCATGTTCTCAATTTCATTTATTTCTGCTCTAATCTTCATTATTTCTTTCGTTTTGCTTGCTTTGGGGTTAGTTTGTTGTTCTTTCTCTCGTTCTTCCAAGTGAACGGTTAGTTCCTCAACTTTTGCCCTTCTTTTTTGATATAGGCATTTATGGCAATATGTTTTCATCTTAGCACTGCCTTTGCTGCATCCTATAAAGTTTGATATGCTGTGTTTTCATTTTCATTTGCCTCAAGATATTTACTGATTTCTCTTCTAATTTCTTCCTTGACCCACTGGTTGTTTAAGAATGTATTGTTGAGCCTCCATATATCTGTGAATTTTCTGGCCCTCTGTCTGCTATTTTTTTCCACCTTCATTCCTTTATGCTCTGAGAAAGTATTTTGTATGATTTCAAACTTTTTAAATTTAATGAGACTTGCTTTGAGACCCAGCATATGGTTTATCCTTGAGAATGATCCATGAGGACTTGAGAAAAAAGTATTTCCTGCTGTTGTGGGATGTAATGGGTCAAGAAGTTTTAATAAATGTTTTGGAATATTTGTTGTAAATCAGCTAATAGAAGAAAAGAGAAAGGTATATTCATATATGTATACATATACTTTCTAATATAATTTCCTTACATCCTAAAGAGTTTTATTTAGTCATTCTTGTAAGGCAGATCTGCTAGCAGCAACTTTGTTAGTCTTCATGTATCAGTGAATATCTTTATTTCATTTTGTTTTTTGAAGGACAATTTTGCAGGATATAGAATTTTTGCTTGATATTTTGTTTCTTTCAGTACTTAAAACATGTCAACCCGCTGCTTGATGGTGTCTATTATTTCTCATGGTACCAGGTGTTATTCTTGTTCCCATGTATTAGCCCTAGTCTCTTGCTGCTTTCATGGTTTTCTTTCATTCTCTCATCAGTTTAATAGTGATGTGCCTATGCATGGATATTTTTGTGTTTATAACACTTAACTTTTTATCTTAAGTGCTTGAATGTATAAAGTTTTTCAACAAACTTGAGAAGTTTTCAACCATTATTCTGCAGATATTATTTCTGCCTCATTTTTCTCTTTCCTTTCTTCTGGGATCCCCATTATGTTTATGTCAATATTCTTGAGGGTTTCTGACAGGTCCCAGGGCTCTGTTAATTTTTCTTCATTTTGCCTTCTGCTTTTAGCTTAGATAATATCTACCCATTTATTTTAAAGTTTGTGAGTCTCTCTTGCACAAATTCAAATCTTCTATTGAACTTATCTAGGGACCTTTTACATTTTTCAGTGATTGTATTTATCAATTCCAGTATTGCCATTTTAAAACAATTTCTCTTTATTTTTCTTTGATGAGTCACTGTAATTTCAATTTCTTTTGATATTTTAAACTAATTCCACTTAAAATGTTGAGCATTCTTATCATGACTGCCTTGATGTTTTTGTCTACTAACTCTGACATCTAGGACCCTAAGACACAGTTTTTATTAACTGCTTTATTTCCCTGTTTATGGTCCACTATGTTTTCCTACTTTGAATTTCTTTTAAATTGTTAGTTTGGATTTTTTTTTAATAAAATGTGGATTCTGATCCCTTGATCCTCAGATGAATCACCCAAAATATCACAGAAATATAACTTTTGTTAATGATTTCTGTTTTGTCTTTGGTCTGTGGATTATGGCAAATGAACATATAAAAGCCAGTAATTCTTATAAAACTTATTTAACCAGCTTTTCTCTTTTTAACTAATTATATAATATTTTAATATCAATAAGTATAAACATGATAT